>JANRGW010036838.1:54408-155892 GCA_024733675.1 Psilopsiagon aymara | reverse complement strand
GGCGCTGCCCAGCGACCCCGGGCTTCAGTCCCGCATCGGCCCGTTTGTTCCGAATACGGATCAAACCAGGAGAGAAACGGAACAGCCGCTGCGGGGGGTGAGCCCGCCCCGGCACCCTGCAGGCACCCCGTGCCGGCCGTGGGCATCGAGCCCAGGCACCCCGCGGTCCCACCGGCACGTGTCCAGAGTAAAACTGCCCCTCCGAGCCCTGGTGCCGGGGTAACCCCAACCCTGCAGTGATGCATACGGCGTGGTAAGACCTCTCCTGGGAAGACAGGCTGAGAGAGCTGGTTTTGTTCAGCCTGGAGAAGGATCCAGGGAGATCCTATAACAGCCTTCCCATACCTAAAAGAAGTCTACAAGGAATCTGGAGAGGGACTTTTGACAAGGGTAGGTAGGGATAGGACAAGGGGAAATGGCTTTAAACTGACAGAGGGGAAATTTCGATTATATATTAGGAAAAAATTCTTCCCTGTGAGGGTGGTGAGGCACTGGAACGGGCTGCCCAGGGAAGCTGGGGCTGCCCCATCCCTGGAAGTGTCCAAGGCCAGGTTGGATGGGTTATCTGGGGCAAAATCCAACTATCCCACTGCCATTCACATCTCTAGTGCAAATCCCAGTACTGCCACCAGCACTGTCCTGCCCAGCATAAACCAGCAGAGCCCCAGCAAGGCCAGGTCAAATCGGCTCACACCACCTGACCATCAAAACTCAGCCTCCTCCTGCTGCTGCCCCCAGTTGCCTCGCTCTGGTTGCTCCTTGCAGGTTCAAAGAGGGTAATGGATTATGCTTTATAATTAACACAATTAAAAATAGACTGTGAATAAGCTGAGCACAGAGAAGCCAGAAATCTGCTGTACAACTGCCACATTAGGAGGAAGCTAAGTGGTATTATTCAAACAAAGGTTATCCAAGACATCGCAGTGCAGGAACCTCAGCTACCAGGCAAGTACTTTTAAGCTTGTTTACAAACCAGCCCTCAGTGAACTCAATACATGCACTGAGCAGCATGAGCTTTACTACAGCCAGCTCTGCAAGCAGCAAGACAACTGCAGGGCTATGCCAGATTATCGTCTCTGCCGTTGGACTCAGAAACTCCACATTTGTGAAATTCCAGTTTGCTTTCCAGCTGGATTCCCAGGCTGAGGCTCTCCCACTGAGAAAGATCTTAAATTCAAGGGTGGGTTTCTTTGAATACTCGTCCAGCTATATTGAGTTTCTTACAGATCATAGCCATGAAACACTGTAGCTGGATTTCCTTCTTCTCAGCTGATGGTCACAAGAATTATTCCTGGGAAGGGAGAAACCGGCCATCCAGTTACACTGGAGAAAATGTGAAACAGGCTGTGAATAAAATGCTGTGCAACTCAAATACAAAAGCTGGGAGAAACAGAAACTTCGAGAAGTTTGAGAAGGAGGGGGAAGGGGAACTTTTTTCCTCCTTTTTTTTTTTTTTAAATACTCTTTATACTTGGGTTTCTATGGATTAGTTATTACTAAGACAGAATTTTCAGACAGAAATGGGATTTTTAATATGAGAGCCTTCCTCAGAACATTTTTATTGAGGAAATAATGTTTGTGTTGCTGTGGAAGCCATCAGGATGCTTGAGGTGAAAGAATATAGCAAGAGAAGACTGGGTTAAATTAATGCCTGCTAAATGCCTACTAGCACACACGCTGTCTATATGGGGAGCTGGAGACAGAATTGTACTAGGGTAAAAAGGATACTGTGTCTATTTATAGCACTGCCTTCAACGGTGTAGGAATTCAAAGGAAAACTCCAACTCAGCACAGTCTTCTTATCATCTTCTTCTTTCAAGATTAAATCAGGGCTGAGCTCATTCCCTTCCCCTGCAAATCTGCACTAGGAAGGATCTGTTCCTTTCTGCGAACTAAGGAACTACAATGGTACAAACCACTCCAGAGCTCATATGGCCTGGGCTCTGGGAGTCCTCGCTCAGCTGAATGTCACCTCTTTCCCCTTGTTAGTCAGAGGAGGGGGAGAAAAAACACCTCATTGCTTTAGCAGGGAAGACCTAAGGCATTTCACCCATTCTGCATCCCTGCTCCCCTTACCATCGCCAGCCCTTCCCCTTTCACCAGACGGTCAGAGGCACTTGTAAATAAAAGAGTATCATCATACCAGCATCCCAGCAGTGAGGGGAAGAGGAATAGGGCTCTTGCACATGGTCAGGGTCACTCATGGTGTTGTCTACTGAGGTGAGGCCCTTACCCTACGGGGGTATGTGCCCTCTTGCCACTGCAGGGCCATCCATCTCTGGGAAAGAGTGGGTTCCAGTAGGTGTGTGTGGCACCTATTTATCAGTAGAAATAATTTTTGATGTTAAGTGTACAAATGAGAGCAGCCTTGGAAAATGTACTAGCAAAAACCTGACCACCTCTCTTATTTTTATAAGGCAGGTTCATGGAGTTCCTTATCTCCACTCTTAGCATCATGGTGCCCTAGATCTTTCCTTCCCATCTTCCACCTTCATGTTTCTCTTTAATAAGAGGTGCTCTTTCGTTCTTCACAAAGCACTATCTACCCTGCTCTCTTGGTATTCCTCTTTTGTAATTCTGTTATCAAGCTGTCTGCTAGGTGGGGAGCAGAAGGTGCAGGACTTGGTGCTGCCTTTGAGGGATGGGTAATAATTATGTGCATCTGTTATTGTGGTTGCTGCCTCAACAGGTGGAAAACATGCTGTTCTCTGATGGATTTGCAGCACTCTGTGCTCCTGCCTTGTCTTTTCTCTGAAGCCAGGCGTGTGGTGTTCCTAAAATAATAAACACAGCCTCACTGCTGCCACGAAAACCCCTGGTAAATATATTTTTATGGGAATGAAATATTAAAGGATTTGAACAGTTATTCACTGAAAGCAAAATATGAGCAGTAAGGTTGGGTAAAGATTCAAAGGCTGGTTTGCTTCCTTTCCCTGGGGCACATCAAGGCTGTACTGTTTGCACTTTAGAGATGGATAGAGGGGAATTACTTAACCCAAAATGATGGAAACAATTCAAACTATAATAATATAGCATGAGAGTTTCTCACATTACATCTATTCCCCATACTGCTGGCTATATTCTACCTTCAGATTCACGTGCACAACTCTCATTGGATTCTGGAGAAACTGTATTTGAAGCCAAAATGCATTTCATTGTCTTTCTAAAGTCTCTCTATGGTTTACTTGCTAAATCCTGAGCTCAAGGACTGGGGACAAAACTTGTCTAAACATTTCCCAGAGTCTGTCTCTTTGAGATTCCCATCTGCTGTGTTTTATTTTGAATTTCATCTTCTTACTTTCCTGAAAACACAAAGCAGAAACACACGTTTCCTCTGCCCTGGAGTGCAGGAATCACCAAATTTCCCAGCAGGTTTTCTCACAACATATGATAGATCCAAGTTTGTCTAAAAATGCTACAAGCCGTTTGTGGAGTAGAAAGGGAGGAGACCAGAAATGCAGGCCAAGTTTCGGAGTGTTATGAACACCCTCCATCCTCCAAAGGGACTCCATATCCTGTTTCCTTTCTCCCAAAAATTTCACCTGGCTGTGGGTTTCATTAGGAGAAATACACACTGCTCCAGTTCAGGCTCTAAGTCTTCGGTTTGTGCTTCCTGCTGACACTGCAGAGACTACGAGAGCCACAACAGCTGAGTGTGACCTGGGGGCTTCAAATTTACTACAATAGTAGAGCAAATTAAACGGAGAGCACGTTAAGCGGGTTGAGAGATTGTTGTTGACCAACAAATCTTCATTAAGTTCCCACACCAAGCTGTGCTGTTCCTCCAATGAAACTGATTACTGTGTCTGCATCTGTGTTTCAACTATTTCTCCACCAGGCCTTAAATAAATTCAAACTTGCTTTAGGTCTAATTAGAAATAAACCACAAAATTAATCCACCGTGCTCCACGCATGCACCCAGGTTGGAGGTGCTGGTGTATTTTCAAACAGAGCAAGCTCCTCTCTGTTCACCACCAGTTATTTACCGCTCTGGGGTTTGCTAGCTCTTTTATTTACTGCTAGCATTTTACAGAGACTTTGTTCACTGTTTCATGGGGACTTTCTGGATTACTGGTTTGCATTACCAAAGCAAAATCTGAGATCAGTTCCTGGCACTGAGCTCCAGACATTTCAGCTCAAGAGCCACCAGTGTGAACACCAACAGCTCATACGACTCACACCTCCCCACAGCAAAGCCCATGCTCGGCATAACAGCAGCTTTTGCAGGATTAGAGCAAAGCCCATTTCTGATATTCATGATGAAAGGGAGGCTACCACAACTAGGGCTTCTGACAGCCTTCCCCACAGACCACTACTAGAACTAGAGCTCCACAGGTAAAACTCATGTGTCAAGCTACTCTGCTGTATGGGCTTTAAAAACACTGACCAATTTAGGCCAGAGATGTTTGAGAAAGGGGAATTAAACAGCAGGACTGAGAGTGACACAGCTTCAGCTTCTGCAGTGTACATGCAGAGTAGGATCTTCTGCCACAGACTGTCTTTGCTCTAAGGTAAAGTAAGAAACAATTACTAGGTATTTCTCTTCTAAATATAAGGTAAGAAACAGAAGGTACATGCATGAATGGGGGAGTTAGCCTTCTGTATTATTCTTTGCCAGATAACATTTATGGTGGCTAAACTGTATGTTGGTCATGGAGATTGGCTGTACTTCATACCATGTTGTCCTCAGAGTCAGCTAATACTTGAAGAACACTTGTGGGACTCAACCTTTTCAACAAAGAGAAGGCACCAATTATTTGGGTTTATGCAGCAGCTTCCCTGGAGCATGGAGATTGTTACTGTACCTGGCACTTGGGTACTGCAAAGCAACCTCCCCTTCACAAAGCTGCCTGTTGCAGCCCAGGCAAGACTGAAGAGTGCAACCACAGCAGCTGCCTTCTAATGGGATCTGAATTATATTTTTGCTAGTGATTAATTGGTTTCTGTGTTCTAGAAGAAAATATGTTCTGTTATTTTTGTACCAGGTGATCTATGAAAATTGGGAGCACATATTTTAAACTGCTAGTTTGTTTTAGAGAAATGGTAAGAGTGACCCTAAAGGATGAACGATTGGAAATGCCTGTAATCCCAAGAGCTGACACAACTGCTGGGAAATTCTGGACCTCATATCAGCTGTGCTACAGAATATGATGAGCTCCTATTTTTTTTTTTCCCCTTCAGCAGACTTAGTAGTGAGGTTTTACAATGAGAAGAAAGCAATCTGCTTAGCTGAACTGGGATTTCATCTCCTTCCGTTGCATCTCTGACTCTACACATCAGCAAGTAAGTCTCAGCTCTGTTCAGCTTCATTCTGACCTCTGTACTAACTTGATTTATTGTTTTTAGTCCTCAAATAGTATATTACATTATACCCCAAATGGTCTGATTAGAACTGGCCAGTATTTTAATGATTTATGAGGGGCATCTGGGATTGTGTAGCATACATGTTGTGTCACTGCTGTAGGAGGAATCTGCATTGATCATACCAGCATGCTCCAAGACAAGAGCGTGTCAAATTCCAATAAGCTTTACTTCACAAACCTGATTTGACAGGTGGCCAAGCTTGCACTGGGACTGACCATAGTTCTCATGGTGGGAATAAAACAAAACAGCTGGATTGCCTCTAACCATTGCATTATGAGAGGATTTCCATTACTTTCCTTGTTCTATTTCTATCTTGCAGTGCTTAAGGAGGTGTTTATCCTTTCCAGTTCTGTAGCCAAAAAACCTGGGCAACAGGAGCTTACTATCAGCTCTGCTGTTTATCTTTCTGCCAGAAGATACTGGTGAGAAATACAGGCTACTGAAACTAGTCTTTCTAAACCTCTATTCTAAACTTCTAAACTACAGGCATTTCCAATCATTTGTCCTTTAGGGTCATTCTTACCACTTCTCTAAAACAAAGCAATGGCTATCACATGGCTGGAAAGGCTCAGATCAGAAAGGCTGGGATGGCAGAGAGAAAGAAAGATGAAGAAACAATTAGAAAGACTGTGCAATTATTTTTAAGCCATAATGTCACTTCATTTAATAAGGGATTGTGCTACTTTTTCTTTTAGGGTATCTCTAAAGAAGGCCTTTGCAAGCACGGAAAGAAAGGTATTAGGAATAGAGCATGGTGATAGAGTTTCTGTGTCCTGGGTTTGATTTTGTATGTTCTGAATTCTGTTTTGAGCACCAAAGCCAAAACCTGCTGAAGCACTCCTAGGAAACCTCGTCCCCCAGCACGGAAATCCAAACATGATCATGACTTTCACCTCATAATGCAAGCTGCTCTTGACTCACTGGAGGTGGGCACAGCTTTGAACCCAAACTAAACCTAAGGGTGACTCCCTGCCCAGGTTCAGCTATCACTAGTAGCATTTGGCAGCACTCTGCCTCTGGGTTGCCTCCCAGCTCAGACTTGTAGAGAGACGTAGAAAAATCACTATTTCCACCTGTGCAGCGGGAACAGCGTCTTCCTCACAGGCTCGCTGTGATGCCAACTATAAAATGCATTCCAGTGCTCCAGAAACACCACGGAACCATGGCTGCCTACCTCCTGCTGCTCCCCTAGCTCCTTCCTAGCAGGTAGCCCTCAGGCTATGCAAGTGTAGGGATATGTGTCTGCTCATCTCCTGTAACTTGGGTAGCATAGAGCTACCTTTGTGGTGCTGGTAGAGACCCCAGGACAAGAACAAAGAGCAGCAAAGCTGCCAATGTCCCCAAACAGAATAGACCCCAGAAAAAGGCATTATATTGTTTTTAAGATTGAAGAGCATACCAGAGCCAGTCACAGGGGAGGAGGGCTTTGCATTGTGCCATCCTTCTGGTTAAAACCTTGGGGCAGAAACCATTCATTTGTGATGGGATTCTTTGAATTCTGAAGCTTGATGTTATCAGCACTGTGCTGGAGGTCACTGCTACATTAGTTATTGTTACAGCACCCTAATTTACCTTCAGATGTGGCCTGCTGAACACTGGTGGGAACACAGGACACCAGCCTAAGGGACTGCATTACAACTGCAGTTCAGCACAAAGCACAGCACAGGAAATCCTTGGTCTCTGCTGAAGCAAGAAACAAACATGATTTCTGCCTCAGATCATTTTGAAGGTGACCTGGGAAAACTAGATCAGGCCACACAGAATAAGCCTGAAGAGTAAAACCACAGCTGAGGGGCTGGAAACAGCGCCCAAGCAACATTTTGCCCTTCTCTCACTAAGCTAGATGCAGCGTGCCCAGCAACCCATCCATGACTTTCTTGCGTTGTGTTCAGTTGGAATCGAGACATCTGGATCAACACCCCTTGCAAAGTAGACAGTATGTGAAAGAGTGTAGTAGTAGGGCTTCTTGGCAGCTGCAGTTTCACCCCAAACAGCCACAGAGAGGGACCAGAGAACGTACCCTGTGGTGTACAGCACGAACAGGCTCTGCTTCGCACACAGCAACAGCGCTGAGGCTGAAATGCATCACCACAAATGTGAGCCTCCAGTCCACTGGATCTGCTTCAGAGAAATAGACTCAGCACATTTCAGCCAATCTGTGAATAAACCCAAGCTTGTACCTCTCCACAGGGTCATGCTGTACTAACATCATCCAGTAATGAGAGCACCACATGCTCTCTGCAACTGCAGGCTGCAAATATTGGGAAAGCATTACTAAAAGTCATGAAAAAGCAACTAGGGTTTTTGTTGTTCAGGGAGGGCGAAGGCTTTGGAGTGGCTGTACCAAAACACCAGTGTTGGCCAGACAACCCAGCAGGTTACTGGCAGCTCCAATAGGAGATTAAAGGGGCAAACATTACTCCTGATTTACAGCAACCTGCATCAGCTTGCCAGCATATCTTTCAGAAATGTTTCAGCCTTCGAGTTTTTCAGTAATCTTTTGAAACTTCTGAGGCTGCTTCCAGAAGGAAACACAATTTACCCATTCAAATCATACTGGCTTTTACCTTGGACAAGTCATTACTGGAGGTAGCAGAGATACAGTGATCCTACAATCCTTGTGCCCAGTAGAGACAGCCTTAACACAGAAGAACTGAATTTTAGGCAAGCTCGTCTTCAAGTAGGAACATAGGGATAGCAAGAGTGTCTCATGAACGTAGCACATCCAAGAGATGTTTAGTGCTACAATATGGTAAATGGGGATTCTTGTTGTCTCAAGAGGGAGTGAAAAATATCAGCACCGAATGGAGGAAGGAGTTACAGACTGTTAGAACTGATCATTGGTCAAGTACGATGGCTGAAGTACATTGCAGATGACACTACCAACGATGCTTGATCCCTGGCAGGGAGCTAGAGAGATTCTCAAATATGGGCATGCTGTTGCAGTAACAAATAGCATGGAGATGCGGTAGACGGATCAGCTTTGACTGTCCTTGACTCATATGCAGTGTAGCTGATTCTTTACAATCAGGTCGGGTTAATGGGTGTAAAGGATGCACTTGGCAGCTGAAAACAGGAGTATCAATGGGCTCCAAAGGGACCAGTTTTGCAGCTGAACTTCTCTGCTCACAGCCAAAAACACCCACATCTTTGCTGGGACTAGGGCTGGAGGGGAACTGACTTCCCTTTGCTCGCTTGCCAAGAGCCAAGTTCAGGTCCCTTAGAGCTCTATAGTGCTCTTGCTCCAGCAGATGACTTCATGAACACCTAGTGTCGGGAGGAACACAGCTCCCTGCACGGCTTTAAATGTTCGAGTTTCCCTGCATATGCCGATGACATAATTGCCACCTGAGGGCCCAAACTCTGGTCTTGGCAGGTAAAAGCCTTTCGGGTCACCTTACATTGGGGTTCTTGCTTTCAATGCATATTTATGTAATGATTGCTAGATGGCTGTAATTACATGACTGTAAAGCACCACCTAAAATGCACTAGTAGTAAATTCTTAATAGCTAATGCTATAACAAGCAGTTACAAAAAGTATATCATAACATGCAGGCTGTTAACAGTGTCTGGGCCTGTTTAGTGCTCAGTTTTAAATAGTTACAATGCACACTATTAAAATGGCATGTAAAATTTGTAACTAGTAAATAAAAGGTCCGATCCAGCAACAAAATACGACCAAGCTTCAGTGGTAAAGAAGACACAGAAAAGCGTGGGGTGGATGAGCTACCTCCTCTTATCTGTAGCACTCTTCTGGTGGTGCTACCTATCAGCCATGGTTTCTGTAAAGCATACTGCATCTGCCCTTACCCTGCATGGTGCCCTCCCTGTCCCTGCCTCTGTCCTACCTCAAAACACGATTAGGATCCCATTTATATTACAAAAATACAATTCTGTCCAGAAAACCCTTAGTTTTGCATTCCATAAGGAAGAGGTGGGTCAGGGAAAAATCCATTTAGCTACCCCTAATTTTACCTTCTCTTTTACACAGTCAAAGCTGCAGTGTGGGCAATATCTCTATAGAGAGTATTTTCCATGGCTAAAAAATGAAATAAATATACATGCAAGACCCAGAAAATGGAGCAAAATCAGCAGGTGGCCTGGGTTTTGCGCGTTTGGCACAACATTGCTGCACATGAAAGGATGGCTGCTTCTGTCCAGCCGCCATCAGAAGCCACACACATGGATGGCAATACAAATGTACTAACCAGCTAATGACAAGAGAATATTTCATACTACAGTTGCAGACAAAAATGAGGCCACCATGCCTTGGGGCCTGCATGACTATGTAGATCCTGAAAGAGTCAAGGCTGTTGCCTTGGCTGTCGAGTAAGGTCTGAGCCCTGCTGGCTGTGCCATAGACTTGCTATGAAGAAATTAGACATTGTTGAGGCTTCTGAGGCCTGGCAGCCTGGAACATCACAGTGGAAGCTGTGGTAAATTCAGCATATTTGAGAACCAGGATGGGTTGATTAATTTCTTCCTTACATTTGAGTAGTGCTTTGCATCAGAAATGTTGCTGCTGATTTGCTTGGATGTCCCACAGAGGACAATTCTACTTGGGCAGAGGAGAGGTGTCATGATCCCTCTCCAGTTAGGGCAGAAAATTTGGTACCAATGCAATACTGAGGGGAAATCCCCCAGTCATAGAGTTTCTTTTCCTCGATGCTCCTCAAAGCTTCCTGATAGAGAGATTAATTTAGTCTACTCCTCAGCACAGGCACTGCATCATGGTCTGTCGAAAGGAAGTCCACCTAAATGGATTTTGCCAAGTCACATCAAGTGGGTGCCTTACCCTAAATGTATAGCTGCATTAAAGTTGTGGGTCTGGAATCCTCTACTAAATTTGGAAGTGCTGTTCAGATTACATCCTCCAGCTGCTGGAGAGATTTTCTTACAAACAGTTGGCTACTCAAATACTTCATGCCTCCCTGGAAACTGCCTCTATCTCAGCTTTCAAGTCCAGCCAGCCCTACCTCAGTCATCGCTGTATTTGATTCATACCATCTATATCCCAGAAAGCTCCTAGCAATTGATAAATTATGGTTCCAGCGAGACTATCGGGTTAAACATCAAGGAAGAAAGAATGATGTCAGTAATACTTGTCATTTGTGCAGAGATGTAGCAACACAAAACCCTCTCTCAAACATATGTTATCTTGGAAGAATCTTTCCAAGGGATAGGCTTTCTGAGAAACATTTATGGCTCTTGAATGCATGATAGGCATGAACTTGACATGACCTACTTTGGCCAAGCCCTGGGCTTCAGCCTGGTCTTTTACTACCACAAATCAGCCTATTTGAAGTGCAGTCAGACTGATATCTTCACTGAGATGACAAGGTTACAGCACATACTGGCTTGAGAAAAGCAGGATATAGAGCATATTGTTCTCAGGATTTAAAAATTCAGAAGTATTTTTACTAAAGCCTGAGGAAAATGGCTATGATCTACCTATACACAAAAGCCAATACAATACCTGGGATGATTAAAATATTCAATACATCACTGAAATGAAAGCATTGACATGCTTATATTATACTCAAATCCCTTCTTTATCTTGGTATTGAAAAATGCAAGGAAAAGCATAGGATATAAAAGCTTTCTACTAAATATCCCAGACCCAAGAGTTGGTTTTTCCTCCTGACTTCCCACAGTATCATACTCCAGGGCTTTGTGTCATGCCACCTCAGCCTTCACAACATTCTTTCAGCTGAATCTCATACCAGTATAATGCCAAACTATCAAATTACACTGACTTTTGAGTTTGTTCTTATTTAAATTCTATGCGTTGGAGAAGATGAATAAAAGGTGGCACATGTTTCCAAGGACTGAGATACTGGGGCCCTTTCCTCAAGCCCTGCACTGAACAGCACTTCTGGATAAAGCTGTAGTCACCGAATAAACTGAAGAACAACCAAGGCATCCACAGTATATGCAATCCACAGGGGCATTCACTGCTGCGAAGACAAGAAGCCTGAACAGTCAGGAAGAAGATTCTCTCTGGGACCTTTTACAGGACCACTTTCCTTTCTTCTTCTGTTAGACTCCTCTGTAAGGAACCATTGACATGGCTTCTCTCATAGCCTAACTACAGCAAAGCCACTAATGGGTTTCCAGAAAGGCAGCTACAGATGCAGACATGGCATGGTGATATGTATGGCCTGTGTCATCCTCTAGGTCCCTGCAGATCAGCAGAATGACCTTCTGCTTTGTGATAGGCTTCTTTGATTGCTATTCTCCTGCTAGTCATAATTAAGGAAATTCTATTACACAGTTCAGATACAATTACAGTTGTAGTACAAACCAATTCCAAATTAATCTAAATATAATGGTAAAATTTCTCCTGCGTGATTGAATAATTACTGCAATACAACTCCAGTAGGGCAAAGATCAGGAACATTTCATATGAATATCATTCAGAAACTGGCATTTTAAAATTGTATTGCTCGTTCATACGACACACATCACAGAAACAGATCTATTACAAACCGTGGATATAGAGGAACTGAGCTGAGAATCATTAAAAACATATTTTAAAAAATGAAGAACAACTACATTATTACATATAATCATTTTCCTTTCACACTAATTTGTTTTAATCTATTCATGCTCCTTATAAAACATTACACAGAATTTTAATCATAGCATTGTTTTCCTTAAATATGTGCATTTCAGTAAATGACACTTGCATGTATAAATTTAGTGACTTAAAACATTTGGCTGGTGCTAGAACTGAGCAGTCATTTATTCAGGGAAAAATTGCCTTGTTTTCCTGTCTGTGAATTTTCTATGGAAAGCTATTATTTTTTTCAGTGTATTCATTATTCAACATATTAGCTGAATAGACCTACAGAGACTTTTCTGCTTTTGAATCATTCACAGCCTGTTAGTTCCAATTATTTCACATTTGAAATCTGAACCCCAGTCTTTCCTTTATATTGGACAGAGTTTATATGAACTGATGCTATTCTCCAGGAATAAAAATAATGTGACCAGAATGCAGATTGTTTTGTACATGGCATCAGCAGTTCACATCTGTGTTTCAACAGGAGTAAATTTCTTAGCTATAATACAAGATCAATGTAAGCACAAGCTGAAAGTCATCTTAGGATAATTCTCAGAAGCACACCAGTCTTACAAAGACCATAATTCCACAACTTTCAGCATCCAACAAACAAAATCCCTCAAAGGTCTCCGAAGAAGCACTTCTCCTAAGGTGTACTATACCTCAGTTATCCACCCAGCTGTTACACGGATGGAGTCATGGAGCTGGAGAGCACAGCTCCCACAAGGGCAGTGCAAGTAAGCTGCTGCCTGTCGCTCCCCACCTGAATGCCACAACATTACCAGGGCTTTTGGGCAGTACCCATAAATGTGACCCTGCATTCCCATGAGGCTTAGGAAAACAAGGCTGACAGCAGCCTTCAGTCCTGAAAATCAAAAGTATTTATACGGTGGAGAGAGTGAGTACTAAGTAAGAGAAAAACCCAAAACAACTGAAAGCAGTTTCATAGGAAGTACATGCATGCCATAGAGTGGTCATTAGCCACACTGCAAGGAATGAAATACATCAAAAAAGGGGAACACTTGCTGCAGATATGACAAGGTGGGAAGGATTGGAGGAGGCTGTTATTCTTGAAAGTATTTAAGGAACTGGCAGATGGCCTTACGGACAAGGCACAGGAAATGCAAGTCCCATTTCTGCTGCAGACTTCCTGCGTGGGATCAGAGAAATCATGCCTGAGATCACAGACACAGTGGCACTGGGGTGGCCAGTGTGAAATCAGCTACCAAAAATCAATAGGAAATGTCCATTCCAGTATGGGAATGCCTCCATGCCTCCTCTTGTATAAAGCCAACCAAAATGGGCAAGAACATATGCTTTTGTTTTCACAGTAAAAGCTGACACTGGAGGAGATATGCACATCTGGGAGGCGAGCACATTCCACAGTGGAGCTTTTTGTAATACAAACAATACAAAACTATCCTGAGAACAACATTATTTGGTGAAAACTGACTGTATTTAAGAGGACAAGGCTGTCTGTGAAGGTAGCAGAACAAGGTGTACCGAAACAACAGAGTTGCTCTTGGCAGCTGGGTCGTGAGGCAAACCACCCAAGTGTATGGCAGAAGGGTGGCTTCTAGTCAGCATTCAGTGGCCTAACACTGATAGGACATTCACTGCTTCCCTCAGTTTCTGTGAGCATTTCAGGGACTTGCTCCATTTCTCTTTCAGCAAAATAATGCATTAATATAAAAGCGCAATGAGCTGCCAGAGCAGGCTAGTTTCTCCCTGTCTTTGTGCATGCAAAACCAAGTATTTTTAGACAAAATTACACCAAAAGGTGAACTTTGGGCTAGTGAAAGTACCTTGATGGGAAACCAGGAAAACCTTTCACAATTAGTGTTTGGAAAGAAATTGTCAGTAGAGGTGCTTGAATATGAATACATCCTATTTGTATATGATAGAGACGTTCAGCAAAAAGATGGAAGATATCAGGTTTGCTGTCCTGGACTGTTGTACCCCAAACCATCTCTCTAATCATTTATGCAAAAGTCATTCAGTACACAGTTCCAGAGCAAGACTTCGATGGCTACAATTTCACCCATGTCCTAAACAGATGCTTCTGTTCTAAAGCTGCATGAGTTGACGGACTTTCTAATATCTCTGTAATGCAGATGCTTGACTAATATTTAGAACATAGAAAAAGAAATATTTTCTTAAAACAGAACTCTGGTAAAAATAGAATTTCTCTTCCCCTCTTAAAATATCCTCCCAGCAGTTCAAATCTGCATCTAACACAAGGAACCACTATTTCAAAAGAAATGTCCCACATGGGAACAGGATAATTCCAGAGATAAACTTCAGCCTAAACAAGTGGTTCTCCTTGTAACCGAAGCAGTTATTTCAAGATCAGAAATAGGATAGCTCTTGGAGGGGGCAGAGAGGAGTGCAAATGAAACAACCTGTTAAAAAAGAAAAAACGGGTTAATGCTCACATGAGTGGCAGCTGGAATCGCTGTAGCTTACTCATGTAGATATTTTCCTACAATGAACACTGGCCATGAGGACAAGTATGGCTGGCAACTACCACTGGAAAGAACTAAAATACTCCTTACAGAGTTTTCCTGTTGAAACTGACAACTAAGAGCTAACCAGTGAATAAGATTTTGCATGACCAAATGCTACATTTGCAGCTACATTTACCCAATGCATTTTCTGGAGCATTACCTCTTTCTACTCAAAACCAGAACTCTCACACTGGCATATTGAGGGCTGGGCTGCGCTGCTTCGCTGCAATAATAACAATGTCTACAACTCCAGATAGTATGAACTTTCCCACTTCCTATTAAAAAAACAATCCTTAAAAATATAATAATATACTTTTAATCAAGAGTTTGGCATACCTAGAAATAAAAGTCGAGCAGGCAGGTCAAAATAAGCCACCTTAGGCCCTGAGCCTTGTAGTTTGCAAAAGCTTTTGCTTCCAATTTACCATAATAATGTAAAACCTTATTTTAGAAGCACAGGCATTGAAACCACAGCATGGGACAATGAGACACTAGACTGTCATTGTTTAGATTGCAACAGTATTCCCAAGTCCAACTGTGGCCTCTGCTGTGATAAGCTATCAGTGCATGAGAGAAAGACACTATCAGCCCCTAAGGTCGCCCTCTCACTTGCTGTGAGCCATTGTAACTGTGGGCAAGCTTTGTGAGAGGGAAAGGGAAGGTGAGAGGAAGAGAGAGTGGTCTCAGAGATGCCTCTGGCTTGCAGTGAATGTCTGCTCTCCACCCTACAGGATGGCCTGGGATGGCCTGTGCAGCAGCGAATTACTGTGCCCCAAGATCAGAAGTGCTTCAACCCGGACACCTGGCAGCTGGAGGTGTGCTGGAACGCTGTCCCTGGAGGAACTACGGTGCCTGCTCTGGAAACACACCCGCCCCACGGGGCACGTGGATGAAGTCTGGCCAAACCTTTACCTGGGAGACCTGTAAGAGAGAGGGAAAGGTTGAAGGTGTAATGCAACTCTTAGTTCCCACCCTCTTTCCCCCTCAGCCCTCCAAGTCTTTCAGTCTGTGGAAAGTAAGTCCAAGTGTTGAGCAAGGCTGGACTGTGCGTAGCATGCTGTAGCGTAGAGAAAAGGCATCCTATCCAAAAAGAGTATTTCCTCTCCAGATTTCTCCTCCTCCATTAGTACAGAAGTCCCACATTGCAAAAGCCTAGTGGGGCCATGCACAGGTACTGCAGGCCATCATGCCAGAGGTGGGTAAAACAAGATCAATCTCATTTCCCCTCACAATAACAGACAGCATCAGTCCCCTGAACTGAGTGATGCTCAGCAGAGGTGATTTGTTGAGAAGGCAAACCAGAAAACTCTTGGCTTGTGGACAAATATCACAAGCACCAGCACCTTTTTATTTTTCATCAGTTGAGAGGAACCACCTAAATTAGTGTTTGGGAGAAAAATATCGGAAATCTGAAAGTCGATTTCTTAATGGGTCACTTCTGTCTTGAACCATTTTGGTGGCAGGTTTGGACCTGATCAACCTGTCAGAAAATAGCCACTAGAACTACATGCAGTTTGTAACAAACTGCACTATCAGAAGAACGTTCTACCCTTCATCACGCAGCAGATGAACATAACCAACTGCCCTTCCTCCAGGCACATCGCTCATGACAAAGAGCAGCTGAGCCGAATGGGCATCTCCCATGTCGTGAATGCTGTTGCCAGGCGATGTCACATTGACACTGGACCCGAGTTCTACAAAGACCTGCCTGTGGATTACTATGGAGTAGAAGCAGAAGACAACCCAAACTTTGATCTCAGCATTTACTTCCACCCAGTTGCTCAACACATAAAAGCAGCACTGAATTCCCCAAGAGGTAACTAGATCATCTGTGCATGTTGTGTATCTTCTGCATAGCAGCCATGTAAAGCAAGTTATCAAATAGTATTTGGCATAACCACCTGCAGATACAGGTAAGAATACCTTGGTTTGGGTATCTCCCAAGTTAGCATCATGTCTGCCTCCTGACCTCCCACAGTGAGTGGGAATTCCCTTGTTCCCCTGAAACAGGAAAGGCTTTCCACATGCCTAATGCTATTCATTAGCAAAAAACCCCCACCAAAATAGCAAGTACCCTCTATTATCTACAGGCAAACACTGGCCTGGTAGGAGGCATACGACTTCATCTTTTCAAAGTAGTGATGTGGTTTAAAATATAAGCTAGGATGTGGTAAAGAGAGAAGGGCAAGTATCATGTTTGAATAAGAGCCAACTATAATGCTGTGCAAGTCCCTCAAACACAGGATAGGCAGGAACTTGCTGGGAAGCAGTTCTGTAGAAGAGAGCCTAAGCAACACCACTAGCCAGGAGATAATGCTATTGCTAGACAGTGTATAACCTTGGAATAACAAAATAGCCTGCAAAATCCTTGGACTTGCTGAACACAGGCCAGGAACAATACCAGAGGCCTGGGGCTAGTGGGGGATTATTACTATCAAGGACAAAGAGTTGCAAAAGTAAGTTTCCACTGTGCCTCAAAACTGTACAGGCAGCCACTCAAACATGATTTATTAAGAGAACAGCTGTGCACTCACACTGTTTTGCTTGCATCATGGTGAGCTTTAAAAAATCAATGAAAGTCCTAAAACACTAGCTATCCAGGTTAATCATGTGCAGCTAGCAGAGCCGATCCATACCATACAACCTAGGAAAGGGAGACACAGTAACAAAAAAATAGTGTGCCTCTGTGCTAGATACTTCAGCTTTTACTGCTGTTTGGAGGGCCTAATCCAGCCTATTAGAAAGTATTTGCCTTTGTGCAACTGAGGACTACATTTGGATTTCAAAACCACTAATGTGTTTGGGGAACTTGGATCTGCACTCAATTCTATTGCTATTTGCAACTGAAGAAATCACTGGTGGTGCTTCAGAGAAAGGTAAGATCGAAAATCTAGTAACACATGTGTAAGAAAAAAAATGTTCCAAATCAATTGACAAAAGACAGAAAACAACAGATGAATCCTGGCGGCCACAAAAGCAAACAAAACCAGTCCTGGGCAAGATGCTTGCCCAAATACTGAAAGTTATGAGTGCAGAAGAAGTTAGGGCTCAAGGCGCTTTTATCCCTAACTCCCATGCTTTTAGATATTACTTTGCTGAACTCCATATGGAAACAGGGTTCTCAGAATGGAGACAAGGTGAAATTCAATCATACATAGTCCAGCTGTTGCTGACATTCATCATTTTAAGGGAAGTGCAACAGTTTAGAAAATATATAAACAAGATGTTCTGGAAGCATAATTTCCTGAGCTACAGAAATTTAGCAGCTAAATACCCATGACCTGTGCAGGGATGAGACAGGGAGGGGATTGTTACTCACATCATTTAGAAGAAAAGAAAAAATAGCATTTATTATAAGCAGTGATGCTGAACAAAAAATTATGCCAGGTGACAAGAGGCCTGTTCATATTAAATTCAGGATGTAACAAGGTACTTCTGTTTGATTGAGAAGTCATTTAAAACTGCTTCTTAACTATTACAAACAAATTCAACATTTTTTTTAATGGAATTAAATTATCTTTTTCACCTGGGAGGATAAGTTAAAGTTAAGACTGTATGAGGCACAAACATACTTAAAACTATGAATCAAATACTCGTTAGAATTAAGTAAGAAGCATTACTCCCATCACACTTTATACCAGAAGTCCAGAAAACAGCTTGGTCAGATTTATTCCAGATTTCCATCTTAGCTGAACAGAATGTGCCATTGGTAATATAAGGAATTCATTTTTAAGGCAATTTCTTCAAACCTGGATGCCAGAGCATGAGCAAAAGGAAGCTGAGGAGCACGAACCCACATGCTCCTGATTGGGAGCTATTTCTTCACAGTGGTCAATGGCTGCCTCACACCCTGAATGACTGACTTCCTTCATTACCTTTGTGATACAGACTAACAAATACATGCACTACAGCTGTAGCCATACCATGTAATCATTATTTTATGAACCCTGCTTTGCTGGCTGCCTTTCCTTCAGCACAGTCCTGCTGTTCCTTTGACCACCTAACAGAGCTGTTTGGGAAGGCCCAGCCAAGAGCAACCAGATACACAATCTGCCCTCTTCTCTGCAAGGAAAACACAGTCAGGGAAGTACTGGCCTTCTCTCTCATGTCTATGCTCAAGGGGCAACAACTTGAATATCAATCTTGCCATTTTGCATGGCCATCTGTACAACTTGCATTTTTCTGGAGTGCAGCTAAATCTAAGCTTAAATCAGGAGGGTTTGGTAAGGTCTAGTGGAAGAGAGAGGGAGAGAGAACTTGAGAGCACACATGAAAGCACACCATGAACATTATTAAACTAGTACCATCCAGAGAGAAAGATTCTGAAGTGGACAGCTTCTCCTTTTACTGACCTTCAAACATGTTTGAAACAGCCAAGTTAAAATTGTCCATTAAATTCCTGAAATGGCAAACCCTCTCAGAGGCACTTCCTTCTTCCAGTTCGCCAAAGAAAATGAAAAGCTAGGCTTCCTCTACTGCTGCCTTCTTGGTGGTGGTGGTGGTTATGAAAGAATCTTAACTCAGGAGAAGGCGTCTCCCCTCTCTTGACTCTGCTGTAGGAGTATTACATACATCAGTTTGACCTCCCACTCTTCAGCAGATGACAGCTCTTACCTGTTCCACGAGGCGTGGAAGAAGGGACACAGCACCACTCAGAGCTCTCTGTAGGCTTCTTGCTATTTTCAGCTGTGACACAATAGATACTTGATTAATCAAGAAAAAGACAATTGATTCTGCACCTGGCTGCAGGATGGTGGCTAAAAGGTAACAGGAGATGAGAAAACCACAGTGGAGCAGGAAGAGCCCCTGGGGCCCTCCAGCCCACCTGAGCTCTACTCCTGGTGAGCAGCATAATTCTGCTGGATTCAATAGAATGAGGGTAGCTGGGGTGTTCACTGCGGATGACAGATCTGGAGCCTGGTCTTACGCCAAATTGAAACCAGGCTGCAATAACGCAAAGGCTAGCTCAGGACATTTAGCTCAGTTAATGATGAGTGCAAAAGGACAATAAGATATTATGTGTTTTAATGACTGATTTGTTCAACAACATTGAATTTCCCAACTTGAATTTGGCCAACAAACTTGAACGTGCAAACTTTATCCCTAGTGCAAACCCTTTGATGTCAGTGGAGTTACAGCAGGCATGAGCTGGATATAATATCCATAATCCGTTGTTAAAAACCAAGTGTTATTGTTCTGCACAAATCCCAGCCAGATGACAGTTATTGTCTGCCTCTGCTAAATGTAGCTTGAGAAGTGCGATGTAAAATTTCAAGTAAGGATTGCAAGATTTAATAATGCCAGAAGCTAAGTGCCCCCACTTCTCCTCAGTTAATCCCATTATTCCTAAGGGATCCTGTTACATGCTCAGAGAGAAGGTTGCAACATGGCCCTCTAATGTGGGATCAGTCCAACTTCTCTTTGCACTGTATGTTAAAACAAATGGGGACACGGAAGGCAGAGTTGGAGAATGCTATGCTTGCAGCATAGATTGTGTGGTACAGAAGATGTGGTTATAACTTTCTTGCCCACCCCATGACAGGGGTAAGCACCACGACTGCCTCTTTGAACGCTACTTTCCCAGGCTGTGGTCCAGCAGCCACCCGGGAATCTGAGCCTCCCGTGAGAGGCTGATGCCACATGTGTTACCAAGCCCATTGCAGACGGCTCACACGGTGCAGACACGCTTCAGGGGCTCATCAAATGCAGTATATCATGGTGGGTTCAGAGTGTCACTTAACCCATTTGCAGATACTGCTAAGAGACAAGGGCCCGAGCCTGTAAACAGAAACAAACAGCAACACAGCTTTTGTTTCCTGACTCAGGTTTAACATTCAATTTGTTTGCTACAAATAATGACATAGTAAATTCAAATCTGCTTTAATTGGAGCAATTTTACATTAATTAAATCATTTCATATGACTGATTTATCTGTAACAAACAGTCATTTTATTGTCAGTGTACCAGCATTTATTGTAACCTCTGTGCATGGTGAAACAAAGGCTAACAATGTGGAATAGATTCTGCACGTGTGAAAGAGATAATAAACCTGCATCCTCATGGGAACCAGTGTCTTAGAGAGCCATGCAGATAAGATTCAAGGTCAATAGTTGGGGCCTGTCCATGTTTTTGCTGAGACACCTTCTAAAGCTAGCTGTTGATCTAGGAGAACTCTTCTGAAGTGAAGATAAGCCAGAGACACAAGGAAGAAAATTCAGCGTGCTCTTACTCACCACCTCCTCCTCCCAGATACAGAGCTAGATATATACCATTAGAGAGCCAGCCTGTAAAAGTAGGAGCTCGGGATTTGTTCTGCTTTCTGTGCCCCTAACAAAAACACATCAGGCAATATTTATTAGCAGCATCCTTATCTGTACTCAGTTCTGTCTTCAGTTCCAGACTGCAGGTGGGGCTGAGCATTTCCCAAGGCAGAAAGATCCATCTGGGTAGAAAAAATGGACCCAAGAACAACTTCACAGAAATGAGGTTAAAAGTGTCCTGTCCCCTGTCCAGTTTCCAGCCAAACAGATCAAATTTTGAAATATCTAGTGACTCAAAATCAAATCCAACATCAAGACCATCCCTTTTTGATTGCTTTTTCTTTGTCTCCCGTCCCTTCCTGGTGCAGTTGTAGAGTGCTGGTAGCTTAGAAATTTTCAGACCAGTCCCTGGCGCTATGTTGCAGTCAGGCCTACTGCAGACTAGTAAAGCATGTATTTTCCAAAGACTTTTTGGTCTTAGCTTTATTCACAGTATTTGTCAAAGAGAAATTTTGCTCCTGGTTCCTTTACCAGGGAAATCTCAGGCCTGGGTTATTTGGGTCTGAAGTACCTCCTCTGGGGAAGATAATTCAACATCCATATCCCACGAGGCTGATGTGAAGGCTAATGAAAAACATTGAAAGCACACTGAAAAAAAGTCTAGTGAAAATTCAGATTAGCATTATCTTTAGCAGGGATGCAAAGCTTTTCTCTACATTGCCATGAAAAGCAGGACTTCACTTCCAAGAATCCCCACGGAGTTAATGGCAGTAAATGGTATCTCAGTAAATCCTGTGAAGCTGTATCTGAATAAGAAAACACAAATAGAAATCACTTGATCTCCTAACTCTGCAAAACTGACATGATGTTGGAAAACCCTTTTCCTTCCCCCAAAGGCTTTGATGCCCAGTCCAGTCTGCTGTCACAGGAGCTGTTTTCACCGCTTCCTTGGTGACTATATTTGTCCCTTTATTTTTACTGAAGACACATCTATCTTTAGGGCTGAGCTCAGATTTCTCATACCAGGATAATGAAAGGTAGCTGTGTCACATACGTTGTGGAATTCAACACTTCCCTCAACCTGCTGGCCAGAGCAGGTTTTCACAACACATGCTCGTGCTCTCTGAGCATGTGGCTATGCCATCATTGTTAGTCAGAACTGGAACTGTTGCTAAATAAATACTCTGTCACAAACAAACTGAGATTTAAGATTAAAAACTGGGCACAAAGTACCCAGAATTAACACCCAGGGAGATGGGGCAATCAGTCTGAGGGTTTTGGCTGGATCCAGGCTTATCATCCAACAAGGATATTTTTGCCTCACTCACTGCTAATAGAGAAGTTAAAATGCTGTAAGCACAAACAAAACAAGGAATTAGCCCAGAAAAACTGCCCATTCTTTCTACCCCTCCTCATATTTTACAAAGAAGCAGCATCTGAGACCATTTATTCCATCTCCAAAGGGAAAAAACCAACATGGGATGATTATTACTGATTTTCACCTTTTTTCTGGATATAAATTGTGTTGCTGTTAAATTGCATTCCCTGCAGCCTTACAATTGGTAAATGAGAGACCACAAATGTGACAGGCTAAAGAAATAAAGTAAAAAAAAAAGGCAGAAAATCTTTGTTCCAGACTTGGGAAGATTTCCAGTCAAAAGGGTTCTGATGTCTTCTTGCTAAGATGACAACATTTTCATTCAGCTGCCTTAATGGGTGACAGAACTGTCCATTAGGTGGTCAGAAGTTCAAATCTGAGTCCAGCCACTGCTAGTTTAATAATGCCCAATTGCTGAGCTATGGGCTCTGTGAAAAGACCAGATTCGACTGCAGAAAGGACAGGAGAGGTTTTTCAGGCACGGCTATAATTAAGCAGAAAAACATAACTCTCTTTTTTCCAATTAAAAATTTCTCATCAGATCATACCCTTTTTGTGAAGCTTGAGCCATTTCACAACGTGTACAAGATGCAGGTTTTCACGTTCCAGAATGAGCTCTTTGTTCACATGCAGAGGCAAAGAACTACAAACTTGATTTTTTCCATCTGAAAGCAATCCTTTTGACAAAATTTCCTTGAATTTCACATAAGACCATTTTAAAAAGTGTTTATCTCCTTCCAGCATGGGTTAGACACACATTAGACACCAGGAAACAGTCACGACACAGAACTGCATTTCTCTGGCTGCTTCCATTAGCAATCACAGCAGCAAAAAGGAAAGCAAAGCAGACGGAATGAGGGAGATATACCCCTAGATCCCTGGAAGATCTTCCCTGAGGCTTGCTCACAGCAACATGGGAGGACTCACGGTATTACTCTTAATGAAGACACAGACCTCACACTGAAATCTCCAGGGAACTAGAGACATTTCATGAATTACTTCTCCAGTGATCACGTAATACAGAAGGGAAGATCCTGGCATTAGGGAAGGATAGTACCTACAGATGTACAGGGTAGGCTATAAAAATAAAAAACCTTGAGCTGGTGCAAATGGCATATACAAAGAGGAGTGGTTCTTAATAGTACACACTTCCAACAAGGTCTGGGCAGCAGTGAGAACCCTCAGAAAGCATAAAGCATTACTGCCCTAAGCAAAGAAGAAAAAAGAGCTTAGGAAAAAACAGGAGTGTTCCTGTAATAACAGCAAGCGCTCCTGAGCACTTCTGAAATCCCAAGTTTCCAGGCCTACTGGTAGGAAGCAACCTACCAAGGCTCCTTCCCATAGCATGACCTCCAGTTATGACAACTTGAAGCTTTGCTAGCAAGTACATCACTCCCCAAACCACATGTGCGCAAGCAGGGGCATTATAGATGCAGGCTGGGCAGGAGGAATAGGGGCATTGTGTCAGGCTGACAGCTAAGCACAAACACAGATCCCAGAATACAGTCAGGAATTTTCTGTTCTTAGTCGTTAAAAAACACATTGTTCCCCGACCAGCAGTGCCCCAGGTCTGCTCAGCAGGGCTGAGCACACCGGTTGGCTCAGCCTCCATGTCCGCACCACTTCCATCTCTGCTTTGGCACAATAAACCCTACCCTTTGGTCTCCTGGAATAATCCCATCTCCTTTTTTCCAGGCAAAGTCCTAGTTCACTGTGGAATGGGGATCAGTCGATCTGCAACTCTTGTCCTCGCTTTCTTAATGATCTGTGAAGATATGTCCCTTGCTGACGGAATTCAGACTGTGCTCTCACACAGAGGAATCTGCCCCAACTCCGGCTTCCTCAAGCAACTTTGGGAGTTGGACCTCCAGTTGGGAAGGGGGCAAGGCAGAGGAGCAGAGCCCTGCTAGTGCCAAGGGGACATGGCTCCTGGCAACATACTGAGAGATGCTGCCCTTGCTGAAGACAATGCAAGGATGCTGTCAGGACTACTCTGTAGCTGCTGCACTAAGAAACACCCTGGGAGATGGCTGAGCATTAGCAAGCTCATAGGAGTGTAGTATGTGTTTTTCGGATAAGCCCACTAATTAGAAAGAAAATGAAATAAAAAAGGATTCAAACTGGCAGTTTTGCCCACCTGGCCCTGTTTTTTATCTGCCTGTTGGGCAGGGCATAGGGAGCAGCTGGGTTTTCATTCAGAATTAAAAGGCGCTACAGTCAACTTAAAAAAGACTTTTTATTTGCTTATAATTGCATTTATAATGCAAGAGGGAAAATGGCTAAACTAGTAAAAAGAGAAAGAAAGTATGAAGTTTTTAAGCAAATCTTTAATGTTTCATATCCAGCTGCCTTAGGGTGAGACTTCAGGTTTTGCAAGCTGACATGCTCCTTTAGTCCGACACGGTGACACTAGAGTCAGGATCCAGCTCAGATCTCGGGCTCTCACTGTTAAAAGCCATGGAGGCTCTTTCTGGGACCTTCACACGTCCTTTCATTTCAAATTTATGGCAAATGCTCAGAACTTAAAAAGACCACGAAATCCTCAGGAGCCGACACTGGAGGTCCCAGCCAGATGCTGCACCCTGGCGCACAGCTATTGCCAGCCTCACTGCTGGTCAGAGGGAAGGAAGGTGGCCCCTTGCAAAGCAGGGGGCACGCTCAGGGCACACTGCCCACTGGTGCACTGCGGGGCAGCAGCAGTGCCAGACAAATATCCTCCACTTGGCTTGCAACCAGATGCTCCAAATCACATTCCCCAAATTTCCCTGTTTTAACGGAAAGCCAGAACCTAGTGTCATTGTGTCAGAGCAAAAATGAGCAATGCCTCTAACAAATCCAAAGCAGCAGCTCTGCATTTCAATTACTCTTTTACGCCCAATTGGCCACATTTAATCTTGTGAAGAACTCGAAGCAGATATTTGCTTCAGTGCAATTACAGCCACATACAGAACATTGGCAAATGCAAACAATATAGAATTTCCACTTGACGGCAGATTAATTTGGTGTGATGTTTTCCCTTGAGAGGTCTTAAAGGCTTGCAGTTCTGAAAGTACCCTGCAGTTTGTATTTATAGCACTATGGATGTTGAATAGAAAGAGAAAATCATACACTCATTCTGAACTGAAGTTTCTTTTGCCGCCATACATTAAAAAAATTAACTGAGCATAGCACACTTCCACTGCATTTCTCATAATGCAATATGGAAACATGATTTCCCTGCAGAGCCTATACAGAAATTCACGTGGTGTTTCCATTTCTCTAAACATAGTAAGTAAAACACAAGCAATGCTACAGACTAATTTCCTCTCAGGGAACAGAGAGATGGGTCTTCATTCCAGAAAAGGTCCCATCCCTTGAGGCTGAAGTAAGTGGCCAGAAGGGAGGTCATAGCTATAATGATGGAAAAGAAAGAAAAAAGAAAAACAATCAGTGAACTTATAGGTTTCACAGGCCTCTCCCTGGCTGCCACAGCAAGGAGATTAGATTTCAGTGAGCATGGTGGTGGAACCACTCCTGGCACTTGGGCCTCCTCCACCTTGGTCTGTCTGGGGATCATTTTTTATTGCAGACTATGCTGAAGCTGTTTTGCGAGTAGTCTTTTTAGTTGCCTTACTAATCACTGCCTTCAAGTCCCCGTAACTGAGCCTATGCCAAGCCAAATGGCACTACATTAAAGCACAAGGAGCATATGAAACACAGAGGTCCAAAATCTCTCAGCATTGAGCCCATTAGGACAGGTCATAATTCCCAGCAAGATGCACATCTGGAAACATCTGTGATTGCAGGGTAGAACTTCTCAGAGTGACCAAGTCTACATTTACCCCAGCTGAGGCCTGCTGGCCACTGCAGGACTATTTCTGCTGGCCACAGACAGCCGTAAGTTCCCCTGCAATTTGGAGCAGTAAGTCGGGATGGAGCTGCAGCCTGCTGGGAAAGCCAGGGCACTGGCAAAGCAGGGCTGATGGCTGGATGTCACTATTATCACAGGTGTAGAGCAGAAGCTTCCTCTTCAACCTGGAAAACCCCAACCAAACATGAAGAGCAAGAATTCAAAAACACTGACTCTAAGATGATAAATTCAAGCCCAGGACAAAAAAAGTCCCTTTCTGGAAGAGCCTGAGCTGGTTCCAGCACTTTGCATTGCTCTTAAGTTCAGACAATGGGAGGCAGGTCCCCCATATCTCCTTGCAGCTTCTTCATCCTCCAGCACATGACAGTACCTGAGCCCACCATCACCTTCCCTCGACGCAAGGGCTGCAGCACCATGGAGGTGGCGTGGCAGGGACACAGGAGCAGGCTCTGTAGCTGATGACAATCAAGCAGTCCTAATTTCCAATCCACATGCATTGCACACTCAAATGGCTTATTGCCCTTGGGATTACTTAAGCAAAAGTGTCTTAGAATTACAGCTGGAGTCAAGACAAAGAGACTGAAAACAATACCGAGGGTAGTAGTTCCCGGTACATCTTGTGCTGCAATTTCAAGATCCAGAGTTGCTGGCTTCCTGCAAACCACCAGCTCGGCCCAAGAAACAAGGAATAGCTTCTTTTCACCACAGTCATCCTTGCTAACAACACAGCATTTGGTCCTGGCATACAGCTGTCAATTTGCTGTTGCTGAGGCACGAAGAAGAAGCCCCACTCACTCCCCTGCAGGTGTAGTGCCCCTGCTGTAATCACACTTGCCCAATGCCCTAGCTAAATATTACCTGGCAAAAGCAACGTCAGCTGAGATTGCAGGCAGGGTGGGAGTGATCAGAACAGCAGATTCAGATGTATTAATGGACAGAGCAGTGTTGATGTTCCATGCTTACTTTTTACCCAGCACAGAGCAAATGCTGAGGTTTATTTACACTTACCCATTGTGTGTGCTTATGAAGGAGCAACCTCCTGCACCGTGGTGGAGCTGGTGTACTTCCCACACAGTAAGCCTGCGAGGGAGGATGGTGTCTTAGATAAGGCACCTGGAGTTTCCTGAGCTGCAGAAGGATGTTTGGGGAAAAGCACAACAGGAGTGCTCTCCAGCCTCCAGAACTGGCATGAGAGCATGAGAATAGTTTTCTCACATAAGATATCTTGCCTTCACCAGCTTTTCCTCCCAGACTCTTTGCAGTGATAAATATAGAGAATATTGCTGCAGGCACGTCTGCACTGTGTTATTTATCCTTTGGATCTGCACTTAGGGTTTTATTTGTAAAAGGAAAGTGGGACCATAAATCTGCTCTGCAAGGAGCCAAGGGAGCAGAGGACAGACATTTTCAACAAGTTGCATGGAAAAAGATGATGCCAAGGATAGGTTTCCCATGAAAGAAATGTCAGCCAGGATACTGCCCAGGTACCCAAGATGTGTAGCGGCAACAGCTAAGAGTGTCAGCCTACTTCTTGCAGGTGCTTTTATTCATTCCTCCTTGAAAAGGTAGCTTTGGAGTTGCTGCAGCAAGGATGGCCCTCCTCTGGGACCTTCCTAATTCATAATTTTTGCCCCTTTTTGTCTTACCAAAAAGAGAAAGAGAGAGAGAAAATCTGAACTGGAACCAGAATAGATTTACAAAGCTGAAAAACTAAGTGTGGCAAAGACTGACTTGTCAGGGTTGAGTACTAAGCCTAAATTGACCACATGACAGAGTAACCATTTTGTTCATGACTTTCAGCGTTTACATGATGACTCTTTGGGTACAGCTCCCTAAGTAACACACAGCACTTGCAGGTGAGGATGGAGGCAAGCAGGCTCACAGGCAGATCCCCTGGCCCTGTGTTACACCGGCCTCGTCCCACTTGAGGCAGTGGCTCCCACTTCTGCTTCAACTTCAGCACTGCCCACAAAGACCAGGTGACTTTCTTCTGCATAACCCTGATGTCTTTATCAGATCTGCTCTCCTACTGACAGCCCCTCCAGAATTACAGAGCACTGTCAAGTCCACCTGCCAGACATAATCCTCCTCCCGTTGTTCTTTTTTTCTTGTGTTTTCCCAACAGCAAGGCTATCTACATGTCACTGTGGAGAAAGGCTTATAGCTTGTGCTTTGCAAATGTACTTGATAGTCTAAGGTTTAAAGAGTATGCAGCTCCTGAAGCCAAGTCAAACAGGAATCTAGGGCCTGTGAGGCTTTTAACAGTTAAGTTTTCTTTAGGCTACAATTACTTTGCTTAGAAACCAGACCCTTTGATCTGTTGCAGGAGGCTGCATTTTAATACAGTCAAATAATTTGCTCTTTGCAATGTACTATTTGCAGTACAAGTATCATTGAGTTACACCACTCCCCCTCGCTGCTGCCTCCTGGAACCTTGTCTGTTTATATACAAAAAGCACTCTCAGGAAGCAGTCCTAAAAATACCCAGCAATGTTAGCTGAGGACCTGGCTCTGCTCTCCTCCTCCTGCTTGTGCCTCCATAACATCCTTCCATCATTTTCATCCTCAACAACCCCAGCTGTTCAAGCAACCTTATTCCTGTCTCACACGCCAGAAAAATCATCCTTTTCCTTCCTCCTCTGCCAGTAGCCATTCTCCACCCTGCCACAGAACAGCTTCCATGATGTTGCCATTCTGTGTCCCATCCAGCGCTTCTCACTTGACCAATAAATCCTAGTGAAGCCCACACTGGCTTTATCAAATCCTTCAGCACACCTATATGGCTCTGCCCACTCTTCAGACAATGGGATGGTGCCATGTCAGGGCAAAAATAGGACCAGAAAAGGAAAAACATCTTTCACTTTACTTTATAAAGGGGGTTCTGAAGACTGCAAACCAAGATGCAGTACTCTTCACAGACGAACTTTTGAAACCACACTCAGGGAGATTACAATGAAGACAAAGATTCTCCCAGTGGAAACACCACTGTGAAGAAAAATATTTTCACAGTGGTACAAATAGAAAATCTGCAGGCAAAAATCCAGCCAGGGGACAAAGACACAAGTTCAAAAAATTCAGGTAAAATTCAAAAGCAGGTCTGGGATTCAGCTCCCATTTCCCATCTGTCTGTGCCCCAAGATGTGGGCAGGGCCTCCACTCACACAAGATGCCACCTGCCAAGGGATAGGGTCTTCCAGTTGCTGAATCTGCTCCTGCTTGTTGCCCGTCATTTTCATGAACACAAAGATCTTCCAGTGCATTCTGCAGGCATCCAGCACACACAGAGCAGCACAAAGGATCCTTGGTCCTTCAGTCTGCCCATACGTCACTAACTGACTGGAATGTTT
This sequence comes from Psilopsiagon aymara, assembly GCA_024733675.1. Taxonomy (NCBI): domain Eukaryota; kingdom Metazoa; phylum Chordata; class Aves; order Psittaciformes; family Psittacidae; genus Psilopsiagon; species Psilopsiagon aymara. Next base: position 126,621 of record JANRGW010036838.1, on the reverse strand, counting down.
CTCTTCTCTAGGTGTTCAGAAGACAGACCCTGAAAACGAAAGCTCAACAAGTCTGCTGCTGTAGTAGACAAAGATGGTTATTCCCAGTGTAAACTCTTCTGAAAGCAGTTGCTGCTCTACAAACCCTTTTCTATAAAAGCAAAGCATCTAATTAATCTAATCCCTCCCAATTCAGTAAGTATAATTCATTAATTCACCTGATTATTTAATATCAACAATGAAATAATCACAAAAATTATTTGTCAAAGCCGTGAAGATTTCTTTTGGAGGACCAACAGTTCTTTAACAAAATTTCCCCAAACCTGGCAAGCACAGAACTGTAAGCAGTGAGACACTGGTAATTTTTGCACCAAAACCATTTATGTTACTATCAATCGATCAATCAATAGATCAGTCCTTAACAAAAACCCCACCAGTCCTTGGAAAACCATCAGCCAGCAAAGAGTGAGCAAGGAATTATTTACTCAGCTCTGGTGACAATTGGCTGTTACTAGAGTTATTCTGACATATTGTTTTGGAGAACATCTGTTTCCACTCCGACTCCTTTAACTTTCAGATGTGAAAAACAAAAGCTCATTTTCATGCCACGTCTCCCATCTTCAGTTGGCAACTGTTGTGTGATTATGAAATTATTGGTATGTTGGATGATCTGTTTGTCAGTTTATATTTTCCTATCATATCTATTTTTAGCTGCTCATTAGTATTACTTGGAGCCTCTCCTATAAATCTTAAACATTTATAGCACATCTCGACAATTCATCAAATGGAGCCAACCTCCAAGGAAAGGAAACCCAAACCACTTCCCCCTGCTCAGCTGAATGAGATTCAGATCCTTGTCTTTTAAACTTCAAACTCAACATTTTCCCATCTGCTCTTTATACACAACAGCCCTTTTGCTCTGCACCAATATTTTATTCTCCATTCATAAGTTTTTACTTCCCTTCAGAGGTTTCCTGGTGCTTTTAGCCTGCTAGACTCATAGAAGACTTGGATTTTGGAGGGTCCCCCCCCCCCACGCCATTGAAAGGAAAATAATCATTCAGCAATGAATGGCCACTTTTCATTACTCATTCACAAGAGACACACAGCAGGATCCCAGGGCTGGACTCAAAGATACTTTTCTTTGCGTTCTCAGAAGAGCATTTTATCAGAGACTATTCAAACTACGGATACTTGGAAAATTAAATTTACTCTTTACTCTCTGTTCTATTCATTGACTTGCATTTCTAATCCTCTGTGCATGGGTAACTATCAATCACCCGCCCAGTTTCTGTAGTTATGACCATGCCTGGGGGTACATGTGATTTGGCCAGGTCAACCACAAAGGGAATGTTAAAGGGCTGGTCTGTAACGGCCAACAACAAGACGAGTTCAAGAAACAGCAGCCAGAAGACGCTGCCTGGCCAAGAGTTCTGAAGCTGAATAATCTCCACTTGTGAAGAAACACCACCCCCTGCCAGGCAGCCAGCAGGGGCTGTGTGGACCAGATACTGCACAGCCCAGGGACAATGCCCTCCTCCTCCTCGGCTGTCCTGGGGAAATCACAGCCTTGCACACTCTGCAAGCTGGAAGGCTAAGCAACACACTGCTCATCTGCAACTGTTAATTGTCTGTACGCAATTAGCTGATACATGAGCCGAGCACACAACTGATTAGAAATCAGACTGACCATCTTTTTAATTTCCTACATATCTGAATTAATCAAAGGAGACATCGCTTAACAAGAAGTGAAAATTGTACCACGGAAAACAGTCCTTGCATGCATGTTAGTCTTACAGAGTGGCTTTAATCTAAACAGCTCATCTGATGAGGCAGAATAGCTGTAGGTTGCTTTTTAGGGAGGTAGTGAGTGCTTGGGAGAAGGCAGTGACAGAAAGGAATATTTAGATTTTACAACCAAAGCTGCTTTCCATCAATTCACCTGATGTCTTCTCCTACTGTCAACATCTACGGAAGAAAAAAAAACAACAGCCCAAACCATTAGTTTTACTCAGTCATGCCTCAGCGTGGCTACACCCTGATTTTACAGCCACTGTAGCCTCCAGTAAGTCCTCCAGTTTCTAACCCATCCTGCTTCACACCAGGCGTACCTGCATCTCTGCTATTCCAGATCCTTTTGGTCAGATGCCAATCAGTGTATCAGTGCTATGGGGGTCCGTCTGGCCAGTCATCCAAAAGCACATCAACATATGAATAATACATCCTTATTGGGCTAGTCATGTTGATGACAGTCATTCCAATGCTCAGAAATGCCTGCCTACCAATGAAAGTGCTGACTTGTTAAAAAAGAAAGAATTTAGTTCTGGGCTACTTGGAAAAAACCCTGTGAGGACCTCTGTAAAAAACCCTGTGTATTTGAGTAGTTACCCTGTGTTAAGTACAGCAAGAGCGCTTCTGGAGGGGTACAATTGTACTGGCAGAATACTGCACTGTGGAATATCAGTTCACAACATGGCACAGACATTTTTTTGGGTGGGTGAAGCAAACTGTGCAGGCACAATGACTCAGAGATGAAGGATCACAGTATGAAACCCAAGCAATTCAAAGCACCACTTTATCAGGATCCTCTCCCCAACCCAACCACTTTTCCCATGAAAAGAAGTATACCAAATCCCTTACAATTCATTACAATTAAAACATAAGATTAAACTAAAGATTGACACAAACTACAAGGTTCAAATCTCATCCAGACTTCCCTTAGCACTAGAACTTACAGATCTGGGATCTTAAAGTGTGCTATGGTAATAACAACCTTGGATCCAGAATCACAGCTATGCTCAGACATGCATACAAATGACCCCCACATCTACCTAAGCAAGAACTGAATTTCTGCCAGCCCCAGATGTTCAGAACTCGTGTATCAAGTCCTCCACTTTCCCACTGTGAAAATGTCTTTATAAAGCATGGGATTTTATTATTATTATTTGTCTTAAGGTTCATTGTTTTCATTATTTTCTTGACAAGGGCAATAAACTTATATTTCTCCTCCTCTCTGCCAAGGAAAGCTGAGATTCTTTGGTAGATTTGGGAGTGCGTACCATGTTATGAGATACGGAAAAAAAGCTATGAGAGCTGGAGTACTGCCACCTGGTACACCACAGCCATGTCCTAGGGCTAAAGCAGCTGGGAGCACATGCTCTTTCATTTACTTAGCCATACCCTAAAGTGAGCAGTGCCAGGGAAGGTTATTTATACATATATATTCCAGAATCATCAACATCTGTAACACTGGGACATTTAACAAATCCCTTCACTTACCAGCAACCCCAAATCCTGCTCTGTCAGCTTTGGGAAGGAACAGCCCTTTGGGAGACATCAGTGACACTAACATCCCTACTCAAACCAAGAGGATTCCCACCAGAAAGTGGAAATTTGACCAGGGCCAGTGTTATCAGTACAAACTGATGGAACAAATCTGTGTCTCAGTTCGAAGGGGGATGTTTCCTAACAGAGCCATAACCAATGAATTTTTTTTTAAACATCTGGAAAGACCATACAATAATACAATTTATTCCTTTAGTCTTTTGAAGGAAGATTTAGCTACATTAGCCCATAAGATGCATGAATTGCCTGATTTTGAAGCTATCCTTTTAGCAATGTTGCATACACATACCAATATGAGCTCAGCTGCAAAAGTAGGCAGAAAGTTGCAGGTCACTAAAAAGTGAAGGTTTTAAGATGAACTACAGCATAGTTTAAAGGGACCCAGCTGCAACAATGAAAACATTTGTATTATTTGGTTTAGTAATGAATGGTATAAATATTCCATAGCATCAAGAAACATAACTCTGAAACATAAAACACTTGCTATCAACACTTAACACTAGCAGGCTTCAACAGACAGCCCCTCAACATAGCTGGGACCAAGAGCTTGCAGGGGGCTTCAGGGGCAACGGCCTGGGGTGTGCCAAGCCACAGTCCCTCTGTACTCGCCTTTAGACCTTCCTCAGCTGCTGTTGCTCACCCTCAGAGGGACAGAAGGATGCTTCAGCCTCAGGCACAACAGTTGCATGACTGGGAGGTGGCTAAAGAGAGATGGAAAGGGGCAGGATGTAGCTGGGACCATGGGAGAACGGGCTCCTGTGAGTGGCATCTCTTCTTGTCCAAAGGCCTGAACTCCCCCCGGAGTGTGGTGCTGCTTCGCCCAGGTTGTTTCTCACAAACATTAATATGGGCTTGAGGTTTTCACTGTCCTGCCATGGCTGCCTGAAGGATTTAGAGTTCAGATTGAAGATTTCCAGTGATTTCTGCCACAGCAGCACAGCAGGGCTCTGGAGACACCAACGGTATTTATAGCAGCCTGAAAATTGTACCTCTTCTCACCAACTGAATCAGTTTCCTGAGCTGAATGCTACAGCTAATTGAGAGAAGACTGTCATATACCATCAGCTAAATTTACTGCTAGTCCTCAAGATCAGGTTGTGCTGACTGCATTGTGACAGCAGTGTCTAAAGGGAGGTCATCCTCATTTCTGAATTTTCCCTCTAGGAACAAGAGTTTCTTCTGCATCTGCACTGCGAGGTGACTATTTATAGGCTTAAAGCCCTGTGATGTAATCTTCCTTTTTGTTTCCAAGGAAACAATATTTGATGTATTCTGCTTTCAAGTTTTTCTTCCTTTAGGTTCTCCCCCCACATTTTTAAAGATAAGTCAATAGGTAAAACATGTTATCTCTGGCATGCAGCACCATTCTCTCTAAAACCAGGCTTATTCATATGACTGAAAAATCGAGACATTTCAAAACCATGCTTAGCAGTAAACTGATGCACTGTTTATATATATATTATTTTTCCACTAGTAAACGAGCTATAACTGCAACTCCTGCTGGTAGCTCAATTTTCTCAAAAACTTCAGTTCTGCATCTCAGCCCCAAGTCCTCTTTTCCTGGAAAAAAGAGACCACTGACCACTCAGCCAGCTTCCCCACGGCTTCACTCCTCAAGCTGGGGCTCCAGACAGCCAGTCCTGCCTCCTGGCACTCCCTTTTCTTATGGCAGGGCATCTCCCAACACCTCTCTGCTTGCTCCTCTCTGGCACAGGGTGGTATTCTCAGGTCTGTTGTGGCTCAGAGTTCATTTCCATTCCCATGAAAATCCTCTATGCTAATACTCTTTTAAAACAACTGTCTGTTACTTCAGTGTAAGTTAAGAAAATGCAGGGGACTGATCCAACATTTATACTGAAATCAGCATCTGTAACAGCTGGAATAAAGTGTGTTGGATAGATTTTTGGAGAAATGGGGGTGCATTGTAATCTCAATGGAAAAGCAATAGGTCAATCTAAAAGCTGTCCTTGAAATTCTCAATGCAATTGTGTTTCTGTAGATGAGTTTAACGGTGTGGGAGAGACCGGCTGGTTTCACAAAAAGAGACTATTCTAACTTTTATCTTAATAAAGAGTGGCAATGCTTATAAATGCAGTTGATTAATTCTGGCTGAGAAACATGCACTCATTTTTATTACCCATGATATAAAACAACAAATGAGCTGGACTGATGATATTCTGTTCTAGGTACAATAAAGTTACAGCCAGAATATCTTTAGGACTACCCAGTATCTGAATGGGGTCTACAAGGATGCCAGAGAGGGACTCTTCATCAGGATCTGTAGTGAGAGGACAAGGGGTAACAGGTTCAAACTTAACCAGGGAAAGTTCAGGTTAGATACAAGGAAGAAGTTCTTTACTGCTAGGGTAGTGAGGCACTTGAATGGGTTACACAAAGAAGTTGTGAACGCTCCATCATTGGCACTGTTCAAGGTCAGCTTGGATGGAGTCTTGGGTGGCAGGGTTTAGTGTGAGGTGTCCCTGCCCATGGCAGGGGTGCTGGAAGTAGATAATTTTAAGGTCCTTTCCAATCCTAACTGTTCTATGATTTGCTGGAATATAAAACGGATGGTAAAACCCCAATCTAAATAAGACAATGTGGACCAAGAACATTCAATGAGAGTTTGTGTGGTGAAGGGGAAAAAAGTTAAGCACATACTGGATAGAAAATCATCAAAGAACACAAATTTTTCACTACCAAAGAAAGCCTAAAATGAACATGAAAATTAGCTGTAGTCAGCATCTTCCATATTGGGTCCTATTTGCTATAGACTAACACCCATCAGCTCCTGTATCACCTCCAAAAAAGGCCAAGCCCTTTTCTAAGGTATCTGACCTTGATTCAGAGGCTCCAAGATCTCTGAAGAGAGATCTTTGTTCAGAGATCCACAAGATCTCTGGCTTGGCAACAGCAAAGGACACGGGATGGGAAGACAAATGATCTAGACCTCAGATATCATCTCTGCACCTCTATAAAATATTCATCACAGTTTTTCCTCTACCCCCTAAAATAAGGGTTTCCCACACTCTGCATTCCTCCTGGAAGCTTCTCAAGGAAGCCACCTCTCTCCATTTTCCACCTAAAAAGCATTCATAGTCAGTCTTGTCCCAGACGATCGCAGTTGTTATCAAGCCTTTCTATCTTCCAGTCCAACCACAGCTTAATAACTTGACAACCATGTCTACTTCCCAGTGGTTACCCAGTCTCTTGAAGAACCTCAATAAAACCCATATTTGACAGGAAAGGCAACAGTAGCAAGCTTTAAGCATTTGTCCCTAGGTTTTGTTATTTCATTTCTCAAAGCAAAACATTTCTGGTAGCTAAAATGCAGAGCACATTCCACGGTCTGGCAATGCATTGCTTTAGAGATTGTGGTTCTGTAAAAAAAGAAGACTTTATCAAGTTTGTTTGCTTCTCAAAGACACTCCTTGGCATCGGACAGGTCCAATTTGGTCTCAGTAAATCAAATGCTTATTTGATGTCAGTGAAACTAAGATGCAACTGCTTTTTTGCTCAAGGTTGTCAGAAAGCTTTTCAGTAATCACTTTCAGTCAGAAGAGATGCTCAATTGTTCTTCTTTCCTGCTGCAAGGGGGAAAAAACAGCAGCTAGCTCTTCCTCAATAATTCCCTCGTTTTTAATCTCTTAAGCAAATTACAAGTGAAGACCTTTGATGTATGTGCCAGCCAAACTCATTCATTTCTCAGTACTTATTGGACTAGAGAGGATCTCCTGTTCTTATGCATGTGGATGATAATAACAACTTCAAAGCCCCCAGGCATGTGTTAGCTTTCCCTGATTTCCTTTCTAAGTATGCATTTCATGGGCCAACACCAGTTAAGACCCATAAACAGCTGCACTTGAATGCCATCTATTAAGGCAGTCTTGCTATCTCTCATAGTGCAACAACTCTATTTCTAGTTCACATAACTACTAGGTCTGGCTTTTGTAATTTTCCTTAAACAGAGTACCTAATTTCCAACTTTTATGGTGTTCTCAGCTTAAAAGAGTCTGGAACCTGATCAAACTTGGAGAAAAAAAGCCATTAAAAGGCACTTGCCCCGAGGTGGTGTGGAGCATTCCTGGTGGATGAGGCATTGTTTTGCTGTTGTGGGTTTTTATGACATGAAGTGTACTTGATTTCTTCTAGGTGTACCCTTGGTCATAGCCATATGGTATCACAGGACCAGATGTTCTGAGTACAGCAGAACAGCTGCACCTGAGGAGTGGTCCAGCAAACTTCCCCCAAGCTTGCTTAGTTAAAAATGAAAAGGGGACATATTTCAAACCAGTTAATGTTATAACTTACGGTTATCATAATCATTTAGTCTCTTGAACTCATTATCAGAACACTTGGAGGCAAAGAGCATAGAAATGTTAAAGAGAATACCAGTCACATAAATAAGAAAAACCGCCACCAGAGACAATTTACATTGGAAGAAAAGAAATGGTTTTGGAAAAGCTGTAAAACTTCATGCTTCAGGCTTCCAGCCAAGCTTTATCTAAGGAGGTGGAGTGGAGAGATTAAACAGATTTTCTGAGGGGCAGAAAATTTATCCTGTAAGTGGGGAGCACAGATTTCATGTACTTTAAGGCGCTTGTTGCTGACCGTGGTCAGCAGGACGGACACTGGTGGCTAATGCACTACCAAAGCAGCTCTTGTGTTTCCACATCTGCACTGCAATGAGTCAGAAGCCTGCATCAAGAGGACAGTAAACATCAATCCAGTTTCTGGCTCTGAGCTCTATAAAGTCTGGATTTGGCACTCTGTATACCATGAGATTATGCTGACCCAAAACCTGCTCTCAGCATGTCTGGACAAAACTTTCTGATGAGAATGACATACTAAGTATCTATTATTTTTGTTTATTTTTAAAAACATGCTATGCTTAGGAAATGGTTTAGACCACATGTTTCTGGAATCTGCAGCAATATGTTACTAAGGAAATAGAGAAGTAGAAAAAAAACCTTCTTACCCCAATGAACAATAAGAGCAGAAACAGACTGACAGTTTCCCAACATGTTGTCAAGAGAATTTAAGAGCGATCTGTGTGTGTGATACTATAGGATATTAGGGACAAAACCATCTTGAATTTTGGGAATGCCATTTTCTGTGTAGAGCAGTTTACATGCTGTGACCATCTGGAAGTGTCCCATTTTTGGACCTCAGAAGCACATGAGGGTGCCCTGCATAGAAGTATATACTCAATGGTTAATACTTTCTATGTCTAGGATTTTCTTGGTAGGCGCTCTTCTTGAAAGACTACCTCTTAGCACTGACTGGGAAACAGAGGTAAGCAGTTTGGGGCCCCATGCTCTTCCTGTTCCCAGCATTCTTTGGTAAGAGGAGGTTAAAAGAAAGCCCTCATCCCTTATTTTCCACATTACTGTGCCTTGGGATCTATACTCCATTTCAACACAAGTCTCCCAGAACATTTTTTTCTGCTGAGAGTGAGAGAAAAAGCAGACAGTGAGCAAAATGACTTTCAGAGCCATGGCCCCAGCCTCCCCCCACAAGCCCAGGGAAGGCTAGGGAACCTTGTTCAGGACTGGGGTCCTTCCTTCCTAGTCCCCAGGGAGGCTTGTTTCATCCCTAGCCTCAAATACTGTCCTACAAATACAGCCACTACTGCTGGGCTATTAACCCTGTCAGAGATTGAGCAAGAGACTCATCAGCCATTAAATCTGACTCCTACCAGGTCAAATCCAACTTGCCCTTCCAACAATACTGCTTACACAGCTCATAAAACAGTATTCCTGTTTGTTATACTACTTGGACAAACAACATCAACTGTTATATCTACAAGAATACTTGCTTATTGACTTAAAAAACACCCAACAAACCAACATAAAAAGTAACGTACCATGAGTCTATCATTTCTGATGGACCATTCGGTTCCCTCTTTTTAGAACTTTAGAAGTGCTCCTAACGTGTTGACTTAAAACATTCAGACACTTAAATCTTTGCCCTGTGAAGCAAAGCTGCTGCTTTGATTTGATTTGCAGAATGGTCTTGCAAGGCAACATAATTCTGATTCCCCTGCTGATAGAAGCTAGCATAACTGACATCTAGATGAAATTAAGTAATGAACACAACAGACAATGGTTATTAAAGAATCAAATGAAATTCTGAATACATCAATCAAAACTAAGCACACGACCAATATTTTCTGGCAATCCTTAACTAGGAGATGAAGAGACAAGAACAAGCTCAAGCGGGAGGTTACATAGGGCAGCAACTGTCCTTTGTGTTTTATGAGTCTGCAATGCCTGCCTCAGCAGAGCCCAAACCCCTGATGGGGGCCATTAAGCAATACTTCAGTGGAAAGAGAAATTAAACAAGTAATACCCAACTACATACTCATGCACACAAGGTATTGACAAACAAGTTTTATGTAGTGCTGCAAAAACGCCAGTTGACTTCAGCAAGAATCAAGGGCATGCAGCATTTTGTGAAGAGGGTGCACAGCCATTTAAAACATTTTATCTGCAGTAATCAAAACAAGTTATAGCCAGGCTATAGCTATATGTCTAGTTTGAAGACTGCTTCTCTGTGCAAGAGAGAACCATCTGGATTTACTTTATGGTTAACTTTAATATATATATATATTTATATATATATAAGGTTTCTTAACTTTTGCCAAACAACTGGAAACATAATGGTTTCTGCATGCTGTTAGCATCTCAGTACAGCTGCAAATGTCCATTAGGCCAATCTTATATAATTATATACTTATTCTTCCCATGCAATTGTTAAAACCCCAGTTTTTCCAAATAATAGCATATTTTGTAGCGAAGAGGAAATCTTCCAGTCCACCAGGTTGGGACTGGGGAGGGAAGTCTAAAGCAGAGCTTTACTCAAAGCTTTTACTTTCAAGTAACATAAGAATTTCAAGCCTTAGAAAATAGACTGTCAGATTTTTCCAACTGTACCTCTAGTGTGGTCTGGACACAAATTTATCATTTCTCTCCCTTCTCCTTTTCTTTACTCAGTGCTTGTTGAAGAAATTCAGTTCTAAGTTTATTTTTGCCTTCCCCCCCTTTTTTACACTTCTGTTCCCCCCACTTCCCACTTCTTCCCGCCCTGAATGGGCCTTTAGCTCTCAATAGCTTCCACACTCTGTGCCACAGAAACTGCCACCGAGGAAGCTAGTCAGTGACATTTTGGACAGACTTTCTCACTCTGTTTGGGTGTCATCTAAGCCTTTCTATCTGGAACATCAGATCTGAATTGGAGTACTTGTCTTTCATCACACATCTGAATAGTGCCTGGCCTGTTCTTGGTCGGTTCTTAGACACTTTCAGAATACACATGAAAAAGGGATAATGAATTTTTACCCAGGGTCATGTTCTGGGCCTGGTGCAATTGCTCTGGTTAGACAGGCACACGGGACCAGTGGGTGACCACAGGCAGGAGCGGGGACCTGCACACTGAACAAGAGCAAGCTGAATGCATGCAAGCCTGTGGGAAGGGGGAGTGAACTGCATGTTCAAAGCACCATCATCAGCTTAGCCAAAGTTTTCAGAAGTGTCCAATAACATGGCAAACATCTGCTTTTAGGAGCCTAAGGCAACTATTCAACTTTCCAGAGGGCAGGTGCTTACCTCCTCCAAAATAAGAGCCTTCCTGGTGTGTTTTCCACATGTCCAGGCTCCACAGCACTAAATCACTGGCCCTTCACAGAACATCTCATCAGCTAGCATTTTTTTATTTAACAAGAGCAAAACTAATGGAAACACATATCAACTGGTCCCCAAAATAGAACATTATTCCAGGAGTAGAATGATCCCTCCCTACGAGTTCTTGGGACCCTACAGAGTGAGGGGCACAAGGGCTCATATTGTTTTGACAGCCAGGCAGACAAACAAATACTTCTGTTTCAACTTAATATTCCTGGAACTCAACATGCCAGCCTGAAAAAACAATACCACAAAACACTGTCATGCCATCAATCTGACATCAGAAAGACAACCTTGGGGAGTGACAGCACAATAGAAGCTACTGACCACTGCGTATCCCCTTGCCATGCCACCTGTGGCACACAGACCTTCCACTGCACACCTCACAGAGCAGCCTCCCTTCACCAGCACTGCTGGTCTGCTGTATCATCTTACCCATATTCACCCATACTGGGTTGCCTGCAAGGATAAAAATAAACCAATCCCTGCTAGGTCCTGCCATATGGGGTCTGTATCACTTTCTCCACAAAGTTTCTCTGTTACCGGTATAGAATTAATTTGCACAACAATCTTCCAAGTTAACTTAGAAGACACAGCAGGTTTCTAACATCTAAGCTCTTTCTCATGTTAAGAGCAACTATCTGAATAATTGGCAGGGAGGAGCTTGACTGCTCTGTAATACAGAAACTTGGCTAGAGTGATGCTGTTAGCATGAAACAGCAGCAGATCCAATGCCTAGAACTTGAACTGAAACTGCTTGTTACTACTTCACATCTGTACTGCAGTACTAGACATAGGCCATGACCAAGTATGGTCCTGGCTCTTCTGGGATGAACTTTTATCTTTTAAACAGGCAGGGGACAATGAAGGTAGTCAGAAGGATTTGAAGTAACATTAAAAATAACTGACACAGGAACTTGTGTCCCACTGAAAATTAATGGCATCTACCATGGGACTTGCATATTTTGGGAAAAAATGACTGGCCAACCTGAAACTTTGGTCAGGTACAGGCACTTGCATTCATTGAAGACTGCTCCTGGTTTTACAAGAGATGAGATAAGGTCCACAGTGGGTATTCATCAACAACTGTCTGCTTTCCATATGCTTTTCAGGGGGGTGAGAGTATGGAGCGCTATGAGTCAGAAAGACAGGCAAGCAGCACATACAGGTCTGCTGAGAGACCATTTCCAAGATGGTAATCTCAACAGAAGGGGCCAGGAGGCTCCAGAAAGCAGGTACAGAGACCAACAGGCTACTTCCCGGAGTCATGCACTTGTCCAGACTGACCCCTTTGCCACCTTTCCCCACTTCCAAGCACAAGGCGAATTTGCCCTGAGAAATATGGACACTCAAGTGACAGTTAGAGCTTCCTCTGTCATTGCAAGCCTGGCTCCAGCAAAACCAAAACCACATTAATCCCAATGATGTCGTCCAAGTTGGCAACGCTAAGGCTTGGTTTGCTGCAGAACAAATGCTTGGAGAGAAGATACTGTGCACCAGCTTCTGGCACGTGAACATTGATCTCTCTAGCAGACAGCCCTGTGGGCTAATGTCACCACACTCACAGTGGACAAAGAGCTGGAGTTGAAGAGGTGTGGCTCTGACACTGGGGGAAACCAGATTTGAACTTTGAGCAATCTGACCAAGTAGGGGAAGATGTCTTAATGGTAGTGAACATACAAGAGATGAGGATCTTGTCAAGCTCATTCCCACTGCCTGTTGTTGTGCCAGCGCCAAATCACTTGTGCAGAGCACGACAGAAAACAGCACTGCAATACTCCTAACCCACATGCAGTAGTAAACATAGCATCAGGCTTGACAAGGGACAACAAGATAAAAGATGAGTTTTGTTTTATTACAGTCAACACACAGGCATCACATTATCTTAGTCATACCAAGGCTGGGTAACTAAATTACCAGGTTTAATGTTTCGGGTCACATCAAGGAATAGTTTTACCAGCAGATGTAAAGATCGCCCTCTGGAGTGGGCAGCACTCAAGGTCACAGGCAGCAAATCCTCCTCTAAAAATAGACTCCAGTGGCAAAGTTGGTGAGATTTCTTTTGTCGTTCTGCCACACTCAGCAGGACCCAGCTACCCAGAGCACCCACCTAAGCTTACAGGTAAGGCTAAGCTATATACCTTTTCTGCTGTACTTCTTGTGCTCCTTTTCCTCCTTTCATTACCTAGTTTACTAAACTAGGGAGAGGACGGAGAGCTGGCAAACTTTCTAAGGTAGCTAACAACTTCGTAAGCTTGTCACAGAGTTAAAAAAAGCTTAAAACTACTGGAGAGTCAAAAAGGCTTTCAGCGTATAATTTTTAGGGTTTTAGTACACCAATTGGTCACGTTACAGAAATGAGTTTATAGACAAGGAAATGAGGTGCCAGAACTGTATTTATCTTAAAGATAACTTCAATTTAAAAGTTAGGAATAAAAGTGCAATTTTTCAAGCCTCTGTAACATCCATCCCAGAACATTTTGCTTATTTTTTGCTTATTACTCCACCCTCCAGTCAAATCTAACATTTCCAGCTGAATTACAATTCTCTCAGATGATGCTGTGGTTTAAGTTTCTTTGGGCACTCTCATAATATTTAATGAAATCTCAGCTTAATCTGTTTTACATTAACCAGTTCAGTCAACAATAAAGAATGAGGGCAAAAAATTAGTTTTTAAAGAGTCATCAGTGGCTTAGAAGTTCACTGAACTTGCTGGTCAGTTTTGAATATTCACAGCAGGAGGGGCTGGGAAATAATTTCACAGAGGCTATGATTTTTCTGGTTTTACTGTTTAAAGACAAATGCATTGGATGAACTATTTTACAGTCCCTGAACACTTCCAGTGTAAGAATGCAGGGTAAAATAAAAAAGCTGAAGTAAATGACAGCTTTTGCTGAAGCCTAGGACAGGAAGAAGGAACACAGGATTGTGTTATTCTTAAGTATACTGCAGGTACCCCAGGGATTCCCAGTTCTAGATGTACAACAATTTGCCTAGTTATTTTTGGGCTCTTTTAGAGAAAGATTTATTTTAAAAGGACTTACTCCTCTTCCCTCCCAAGAAGTATTTTTACAAAATTAAGTTTTTTGGTCTAGTGTTAGGGGGAAAAAGCCACCTAAGGAACCTTTGCAGGGCTGCACTTCGTTGCGGTTCCCTGGGGTGCAGCAGTGCCAAGTTACACAGGAAAGCATACAGCTTTTGCCAGCTTTTAGTGTCTGAGTAAAATGTCATGGGGGTGGCATATCAGGGAGCACCATTTTAAATTCATTTACTTAAACCATCTGACAAAGCAAGCTTTTGTTACTGCAGCTAACCAGCTCAACTGATGTACTTTGAGTCATGAAAAGCTTAGAAACCAAAGCACTGTTTACCCTTCTTCAAAGTGCAAACACTGCTCTCCAGACAGCATATGCATTGGCTTCTGCAAGGAGAACTTTCCAGTTTATAAAAGAGCCCTCTGCTTAGTCATACTCAAAAAGGGTAAGTACTATTTCACCCTGCAGGGAGGTATGTACCTGGCATGCTGTCTGGAAATGGAAAACCAGAACATTTCTTAAGTATTAAGGAACTTGCTCAATAAACAGATCCTCCCTCATATTTCAGAAAACCCTCAGCAGTTATATCTGACTTTCGCCTGCCTTCAGCACTGAGAGTGCTTACCTGGACACAGGTTACCAAACTGGATTCAAGTCTTTTGCACATGTTCTTGAAAGTATAGGAGAGCTGGTATTCTCCATGCTTACCTTCTCTTAGATACTTCCCTCTCTTGTACTTACTCGTTACAGACACTGTTTCTCCATGAAGGTCTTAGATAAAGTAGCTGTTAGGCTAAAATGTAAATAAAAATAAAAGCATTTTTGCAGTTGTCTGGAAGCCAAGAAGGTCACAGGTTTGGACCTTCTGTAAGATAGATGCCCTCTGATTTCAGTGGCCCTGAATCCTACCTGATAAATAAAAGCATACAAATAAATCATCTCTCCATACATCAGAAAATGGGAATAATTTCTCAGTAACAAACACTTCATGCAAACAAATAATTTCTTAATCATAATTCCAGGGCTTTTTTTTTCCACTTTTTCTGTCAAATTTAGTTTCATGGCAGTAGATACATTCAGTCCCCAGGCTTGAGGGTCAAACCACTGGCTAATTTCAGGGGTGCCATGCTCATCCTCTCCTGCACTGCTGTGGACATAAGGTCTACTTGGAACTGTCATTACTTCTGTAGACTTCTCATGAAAGGCTCAGAGCTGACAGGTAGTCAGTCTGCTTTGGTTATTTTCTATCCCTCCCTTGGCATCTTGAAAATAAACAAACAACCAACCCAACCCTTAAGATATCACAGATTCCACTTTTTCAGAGCTGTGATAAGAGGTAGGAAGCAAACCTGAAAGCATTAAAACAAGAGCAAGATTAAGACCTGCCTCCACATTTACAAATAGATTATATATTTAGGTGTTTGCCCGATGCTGAAAACCTTCAGTTCCCAGCTAAACCAGAAGAATTTGTGATTGCTTGGTATTTTCAGAAGTAGCAGCTTTCAGACAGCTCTCTAAGTACAAAACTGGAGCTGGTACACTTGTGCACACCAAACTGAATTTAATAAAGCCAGGATCAAAAGCCCCACTAGCACAGCTGATTGATGTTATATGGGCTTGGAGAACTCGCAAGAGCTGTAAACATGGGTGGTAAAGAATTTAAACTATTCTGCTATATAAATATGGGCTGAAGCTGGCATTAAGGCAATGAAGCCCTGTGCCCTATGACAGGCAAGACAGAATAGCTAACAGGATTACAGTTATTCCTTCTGAAGGAAAGAGCAAGAAAAATTGTCTATCTCCATTTTTCTTCCCACCTTTTATTTGTTTAGCCTCTCTCAGTTGTACGTTTGTAGCAACACCATTGGGCTCTGACCTTATCAGGGATCTCTAGCTTCAGGCACACAAATACAGCTACAAATTGGCAGAGAGAACATGTACTTGGGACAACAGCAGTGATGGAGGAATCCCCCTGGGTCAGGGAGGGTGCAGAAAAGAAGGGGAGAGGTTACATAGGTCCTTGCAGAGGACAATCCTTTTCTGTGCATCTCTGGCTCCTTGCTTTGCTTTCCTTTCCTGTTTTTTAAAATCTCTGCCGCTGACTTGAATCTTCACTCCCAGGCATCAATCTTGCCAAATTGTTTGGCATCTTTATACACAGCACTGAGGCTTGCACAGCATGTTGAGCTCAAAATATTAAGAAACATAGTATATTGTTATGTAGATAATGACTTATAGCTTGTGGTCTCAAAGTACTCAGAAACTTCCACTACATCTGGAAACCAGCATTAGAAATGTACACACTACCACCAAAGCTCCAACCTTCACCTCTAGATATGAACCCTCACTTCCCCCCGACTGTCTTGTTACCGAACTGTAGAGCCCACGAATGGTGTTTCCAAAAGCATTAACTAACCCCCTACAAATTCTGGGGTGTAGGAGGAACATCCTCCCCCACTGAACCAACTTGAAAATGGACCACTACGTTCTGTGACTTTCTAGGGCTTTCCTGAAAATTCTGGGATAATTTGAGTAGTTCAAGGGACTCAGAAGAAGGTGCGTAAAGGAAATCCTTCACTGCCATATCACTGCTCCAGCCACTAGACTGTGTTCAGTCCTTGAATTATACAACAGATAGACTGTATAATTAGGGAAGAATTTTTCCTTTTTTTTTTTACCTCTTGCACGTTATTTCCTCTCTCCCTGTTCTCTTAAATATAAAAAAGCTAAAGAGCTCTATACGAAATTCCATTTGGCAGCTGTACAGTGGATAGTGAACATAAAGAAGAGATTCCTTTGCTGTGCCTAATGCATGCTGCTTATCCAAATTAGCCACACAATTACTTCTATCAATGCAAAAATAGTTTTTTTTTCTAGTGCACAGCACTTGAGAACAACTTAAAATGCAGTGTAATTTGCCTCAGTGTATGTCCTGAAGTGGCTCACTAATGAAAAGAGGATTAACTCTCCATTATTCTGAATTACCATTTTGCGAATCACTAACAATATTTTCATTTATATACATATAACCCAAGGGGAAGAAATATTCCAGCCATCCAAGTGATTAACAAATAAAATTCATTAGATAACATGCACTTTGGTCTTATTTATGAAGAGAAAGATTAGGGTATAAAAATGCATATGACTGAATTTTTATCATCCTTGTTCTGATTATACACTTAAGCCCATGACAGCATAATTGGTGAGCACCAGCAGTCTCGTGTTATATCCACACACTGGATTGAGAAGCAGAACCTGCAGAACATCAGGCTTGGCAGTCGAAACCTCACAGACTTGAGCAACAGAACCTGGTCCCACTGAGGTGGCCCCAGTCATTGCAGTGTGGGCAGAGAGGGAACAGGAAGGTCTCAGTAGCGCGCACAGGCTGGATGCTGCATAGCACAGCACAGCAAGAGAGGAGCTGTGGCCTGAGCACATGGGAAGAGTGGGGTACGCTGCAGATTGCCCTGCCTCACTGGAAGGTAATTCCTGGGCCCAGATGCAGGGCTCTGTTCCTCACTATACTCCTAAGTTGGGCTCAAACCTTTCAGCCAAGGAGAACCTCTGCGGAACAATGGCAGTTCCTGCTGACTGTCCTCCTCATCCCTCCCCATGAAGTAAGAGAGACTGTACTGCACTGGGGCAGCACTTCCAGGGGCAAGCAGGATGCAAAGTCCCTCATGCAAAGGGCACTATGACTGTGCCTACTCCAGACAGCTTTCATATCCAAGGTTGTGTGTTCCCAGCACAGCGTGGTGCCATGACGTGACTGCTGAGCCAGTACAGGACAGCTGCACTGCTATATCACTCAGCCTACACTAACGAGTCTGTAAGGCAAAGCATTTTAGCCCTAACGAAGCACTGCAAGGGATTTGAGACTGCTCCAACGAGCCTGTGCGGGGCTAACCCTGCAATCTGCCATCTGACTGTACCAGCTGAACACCCTGCAAGGAATGGTTCCCTCTCCCAGAGGTCTGCAAAAGAAATCTGAGCTTTTCCTGCCTGGGTTTGTGGTAGACAGTCATCTTTATACAGACAGTCATCCTTACATCCACAACAGCATTTAAGAACCACCATGGAAAAAAAATCCAATCTACTTTACACTTATTAATCTAAGAGGGCAGGCCTGGGGAATGGTATTCCCTCAGCTTCCTTTGGTGTACACAGAGAAGTCAGTAACAGATGAGGTTACACATTTTTGGTTCCTGGAAAGACACAAGCTTTTCCATCCCTCTACCCCCAACCAAATGCTTCACAGCAATTAATTCCAGAGCTCAAGTAGCAAACCAGCCTCCCTTCTCCCCCTTCCAGTTAAACTCTGTTATTTCTTACTTAGTCTAGAGTCAAATCTGAAATACATATTTTACTAAAAGAATTTCAACTGATGCTTTCCTGTGCTCTAATTCAATTTTAAAATCCTTGCAGCAGATAACATTGGCAAGCCATAAAAGAACATAGCTTACTTGGAAGTTCAGGAAGCATATGGCTTCCCAGGACAGAAACGAGTATTTTGCAGCAGCAGTCTTACTTTCAGAGTGCTAACCAAGCTTCAAAGTCAGACGGTGTCACAGTACCACAAACGATCATTTGCACATGTAATTGCCCTGTTTTGAGGTCTGCAGTCTACAAGGAGGGACTATTGGTGTAACAAATCAATGCGTTGTGGCCACCAAGCACTATTACCGATTACATTGCTTTCTCTTCTTCCCTTCCTTTCCTCCCCTCCCATTTTATGCAGCTGTGAATAAAAGCATAGTCAGTCCTCCAGCATCAAGGCAACAGGCTCTCAGCTAAGATTATTCCTTACTAGACAAATGATTCCTTACTAGATGGATAGCAGTTCTTATCAAGTTCGAGATAACAGCCTATTCACTCTGAAGTCAGACTGCATTAGATTTGTATCTCTGACTATCTAACATTATCTATATTGTTGAATCTGCATGTAGAATTTGCACAATTCTGGCATGGAAAGGTAAAATTCTCTCCTGGGGAATGCCTACTGGGGGCACAGAGATGGGACTTGGTGCTACTCAGAGCTAAGCAAGACCAAGCCTAAGGTAAATGTGCTAGAAACTAGAATTCTCAGAGCCTTCTACAAATCTCTGCAGAGGACCACTTAGCTAAATATCATCATCATGTTTGAGGAAGCTTGGCTGAAAGACAGATCCCCTTGCCAGTGAAAGCAAGCCAATTTTCAAACAAAGGTGTACACATGCCAAACAAAAACTGACTCCACAATCTTGCCTAGGTTTGGAGCAGGAAAACAGGAATCATTTGGCTTTTTCAAGTTTTGTGCAAAACCAGAACATGACAGGCACAAAAGAGCCCAAACTGAGGAAACGAACCCCATGGGTATATGGGATGTCAGTGAAAAATGGTCATCCTGCTTGCAGGAGAGCTCTACAACAGCTGCATGAAGGCATTAGCCAGATTTCTATAATTAAAAGACACATACATTACTAGTGGCCAACACAAAAAAATTGTGGGAGCCACTACAGGATTTGTTCCCTGCAAGAAAGGTGGATTTTTGGCAGGCTGTACTTGCACACTTATTAAGACCAAGCCCAATTCCACCTCTTCTTGTTACAAGTCTCCTACGGAACTGCAAGGTTCAACTTCTCCCTTCAAGGGGATGAGAGACAGGAGCAATTGCTGCCTTGAGACATCAGGGAGTCCAGCAGAAGACAAGACAGACCCAGCAGGGAGATGGAGCAGGCAAGAGTATGCAGCAGAAGGCTGGCAACAAGGGAAAAAAGACACTTTTTTCAGAGGACAAGATAGGTAAGTGACAACTGGCAACAGGGTAAATAGGAGGCCAGACATGTGGACAGCCCCAGATTCCAGTTCCTAGAGGTTTGCTGTAAGGATCAGCTGCATGGGCGATTTAACTTCCTTCTGACAACATGCAGAACAAAAGGTGATTTTGCCTTCAGCCACAGGAGAAAAGCAAAGGAGACATTGATTGCAACACCTACGTCCCTCACAATAATTCTTCTGTGACATTGTGCCTAGACCTATGACATGAATATTTGTCTGGCAGCGTGCAGAGTGCTGCTAATTTGGACTAAAAAGCTCTCACGTACACCTTTATCACTTGTCAATCACTGCTTTGCCGCTACTTCACTGAGAATACATGGATGTACTGTACCTTAGCGCTCCCCATGCAAAACTGCCTTTAAGTCATCAAAAAATGGAAATAAAACATAATCTGAAAAACCCTTAATCTAAACACACCAACACTGTATGCATGTGGATACCAGCTGGCTTCTCTGGGAGGACAGTGCAGTGCCACACTTGAGCTAAGGAGCACAGCATTGCACTCTTGCAGCTGCACCCACAGTGGCTGGTACAGCTGCTGCTGGTGCAAGGGTTTCTGTATCACATGTATTTCATGGGCTTTTACCTGGGATACTTTACCTGCAGGAGATAGGAAAGTTAAATGAAGATGTAAAGAACCCATGGACTCAAAAGAACTCACCTGTCCAAAAGCAAACCTACAGTTACCTGCCATCCTGCCATGACCTAAGGTAGTGTTTTCATAAAGACATGGATGGGGAATGCATTGAGATTCATGTTAGTCCTCGGCCTTTAACTTTGCTCACCAGCTTCGTGAAAACTCCAGGCTGCTGCTGGCGCCAGTGCCCAGCTCCTAAGCAAGGCAGAGCTTTGGGAAGTGGGGGAGGAGGGACATCACCTAAGTGGGCTTTAACTGCTGACTCCACAGCTGAAGGGGACAAACTTCCCAGGGGAAAGCCTCATCAGGACAGCAGCTGAGAAAATTACAGCAAGCAAGCAAGCAAGAATCTGGAGCTTCACGAGATGTGTAAAGCTGACACCAAAGGATTCAACACTAGCAGATAGCTCAGACACACAGGACATCAGGGTTGTCAGTTTGGAACAACTCAGCTTTGACAGCATGGACAGGCAAAGGGTGTTGTTTTTAGCGTCATTAATGATACTCTGGTTTTACCTACAGGATAATATCACTCCTTTGCTCCCCTCTGTATGTGCATTGGTGCTTCTTACGTACTTGGCAGGTATGCATCAAGGTTAAAAAATAAAAACCCAAACAAAAATCCCCAAAACTTCCAAACAGTGAAACCCAAAAGAAAGAAGTCCTAGAGCCCAACCTGGCTAGAAGATATTTTGGCAGTCAGTGGTGCTGCCAAACTCACCTTCCTGCAAAAAGCCTACAAGGTTTGATGTCCAGGGCTGCAGTTAGATCTTTAAAGACTAGAATTGTTACACCCAACATTTACCTGAATGTACACATTGTACCTCCCTGCATTGCTGAAAATCACACAGAGAAGCCTTTAGGAAATTTACAGTTAACAGTAACAAAACATATTTACCCCACTCTGTTCCCCAAGCTGCTCTAGATCCCTTGGATCAGGCTCTTGGACCTAATAAATTTGTACCAGTAGACTTTCCAGGAAACAAATTCCCTGTGGAGACCAATCTTCAGTGACCACAAACTTTTGGCTTTTGCTCTCACTGCTGGTGAGCTTGTCCAAAAGTATTCCTTGCCCATATCATGCCTGGAACAAACACACCTGGCCAGTGCTGCTCCCATCATCACACAATTGGAGCAGAAGTTGCCTGCTTTGTGATTCCACCACTTAACATTCTGTTTTGGTTAAATTTCAGTTTCTTGCACGATCTGACAGCATTACTCCATGGACAAGATGTCATCAGCAGGTTTGAACGCTGGGAAGAAAAATGCATACAAAACAATGAAAGTAGATCCTGATGAGGATTACTCTACCCCAGGTGCATTTGAATTGGAGCGACTCTTCTGGAAAGGATGCCAACAGTACACTCATGTCAACGAAGTCTGGCCCAATCTCTACATAGGAGATGAGTAAGTGTACACAGCACATCTCTTTTACATAGGAGATGACTAAGCTGCACCAAGTACAGCTCACCAACAGAGCATGGTGTTTCTTTCCTCTCCCTACGCTTTCATCAGTATTTAGCAGTGATGATGTGGTTTGACAAGGTACTGATAGATGCCAGAACCCAACAGAGCAATCAGAGCCTGGGATGGCCCTCAGATATGGGCACACTATGTCACAGTTGCTGCTGGCTCAGGAAAGCGCTGAATAAGTGTGGCAGGGACTACTGTTCAAGTCTGAGTAACAGGAGCAGTTGTGGCACTGGTGTAGGCTGCTGAGGTTGAAGCCAGTCATGATCTATTTTTTAATGGCTCATTGCAAGGAGTAACTTGTGAAATTCCAGAGTTACACTGACAGAAGAGCACAACCTAGATGTGTTGACCACAGCTTAGGCTGGTTTAAACCTACAATGTACATCCTGAAAAGTGATTAAGGGACAGCTCAACTCGCAGTGGTATTTCTGCATTTCCAAGCTTGTGCTTCTGTATGTGGAATACTCTGTATGTACTTCCAAATTGCTCAAGAGATTAAAACAAACAGAACCCTGTGGAAGGCAAAGCTGCAGATCAGACCAAATGTGATTTGGAAAAAAACCAAACCCACAAAACAGACTTAGCTCTGCTGAGCACAAGACTAAACTAGAAACAGCCTATTCCAACAAGCAGAGATGACTGCTGCAACCCAGAGATACACCATCAGAAAATTCCCCAACCCAAGCCCCTGAGCAGAGCAAGAGTGCTTTTCTTACCCCTTGGGCATTACTGGTCTACTTCCCATTTTCCTCTACACCCTGTACTAACATGACGTTTATTTTACATCATTACTGTAAGGCAAAAGCAGGAGCCCCACTGGCTCCAAAGTTCTCAATAATTTTTTAAAAGGTCCTAAAATTCATCTGTTGCCAGCTTATAAAAGAGGAAAGATATACAGCCTTGAAAGTTACAAGACTCTTAATATCATTGACCAATTACTTCTGTGGCGCCAGAGGGAACAGAAAGACATAATTTCTGGGCTCCCACTTTCAGAGACTTTTAGAGATTAAGCCATGAGAAGAGCCTGGCCAAATGACTCAGGAACAAAGAAAAGGGGTTTGAGTTGTCCTCTCTCCACCCTACCCTGTTCGTTTTGCTACATATTTCTAACTCAAGATTCAGTGTAAAAAAAGAGCCTCTTCTGGCACTTATGTCATACTTCCCTGTCCAGAATCACCAGCAGAATAATTCTGAATCAAGCTGTTGGAAGAATTTCCTTATCTCTGTGATGAAGCTACAGCTCTGCCCTCTAGTAAAGGAATCTAATGAGACAACAGGTATTTGTACAGAAGTCTCTGAGCCCAGGACAGCAACCACTGACCATTTCCTGTAATTGTTCCTGTTACAGTGGTTTGTTAATGTAATAAATGTTGGAAGGTATGATTCTGAATACACCTGCACTTAGTACAAACTAGCCAGAGGAACAGCAAAAACAAACTTCTTGAGAGGTACTTTGAGCAATGCCCACTTACACTGGGCAGTGTATTTCTGCAGGGGACCAGTCTTAAGTCAGGAGGAAAAGCAATGGTGCTTCAAGAGGAAACAAGCTCCCCAGATGACTGGGACAGAAGCATGACAAAGCTAATGGAGAAGAAAAAAGATCTGAGGAGCAGATGGGGAGTTAACAGAAGTAAAACTTCACCAGAAAATGGGACTCCCTGAAAGAGACCAATTAGTCAGCCAGACAGGGTCAAACGTGACATTCAGTAGCAGAAAACCCAAGATGATGACTGGTCTGCAGGCAAGATGCAGCATTCATTACCAGAACTAAAATTTCATTAGAAGCAGGCAAAGTCCAGACCTCTGTATCTGTCCTCAGCCAGCTCCACACCTTACTTCCAACCAACAGCTTTCTTCTCCAGTGTGGTGGGGGGCTTGTATTATTTTAAGATCATGCTGTAGCACTGGTTGCTGAAGAGCTGCCATGGAGACATGAACAGATGTTGGTTGCATTTGCATCCTTAGCCATGCTAAATTAAAGTTGATCTTGAAAGAATTTAGTGGAGCTCATCAACAAAATCAAGTGAACACACACATGCAGAGTTTATCTTCAGAGCCTTCACATCTGTGCTTCATTCCTGCCTCCTGCATTTACAAGGTTAACAGGACTTGTGACTGCTTATGGAAATGCTAATTAATTAACCTGAGTACATAACCACATCTTCCTTCTAATGCAATACAGGCTATCAAGGAGCCCTGTGAGGCCACTCAATCCTTTTGTTACAAGGCTTCACTGCAGATGTTGCCCAGAGGCAATGAAATCTCCATGAGCCTGTCAGGCCCAAAATAATCAAAGCCCCAAAATATAACATGCTGTGTTCAGCTCCAATTGAAATTTTCCTCCAGCAAGTTCCAAGGACTTTTAAAGAACAGACACTGGAACTTGCAGGAGACAGCTCAGTGATAGGAATAAAACAAGCTTTGCCAAGATTTTGATTCATCTGCTACAAGGATTAGTGCTTGCATGTATCCTCCTCACACCTAGAAGCTGCCTAAAGGGACAGAAAGCAGCTTATCTTGCTCCTTTCTTTCACTGGTCACCGGGTTACTTGCACGGGCAGTTTGATTGGCTAATCCCAGATCTGCTTGGTTCACTGCAATCACATGGAAAATACCTCGGCTAGTTATGCAGTTTACAGTTTCTTCTTGCAACAGTTATCACCTTGTTACCCCAGATGATCATGGTTCCACTTTTCTGAATTTCAAATAATATTTTACCTGAAGACAAAGGCTTCCCCAGACTTTATTTTCCTTTTAACCACCCTCTAGCTCTCATCAGGATGTAAGGCCAGATCACAGTTTCACGTCTTTCTGTGTTCTCAAACTACTCCAGAGAAAAAGAAGTCTTCTGGAATCTAATTCCTTACAGGTTAAATATGAAAAATAATTTTATTGATATGCCACTGAACTGAGCCTGTACTTCAAGAAAGCTATTGTCTGTGCTTGCCCCAGTAGAGCCCCAGGGTTTAGGGTCTTGAGAGCTAACACAGATAAGATTCCACAAGATACATGGGTAACTCAAATTTACAGATTGAACTGTAGGATAATTAACACCTATAAGTAAACTTTAACTACAGGCAAATACAAGTAAAACTCCCCCTCTCTTCTACCCTTTCTCCAGAAAAAGGATACAGTATGCTTTTTCCAAGAGATTAAGTAGAAAGACTATTTATACTAATGTAGGAGAAAACAGATGGGTAGAAAATAGTTGCCTCCCACTGTTTTACCATTATGAACTCTAAGGATTTACAGCACTATTAATCATAAAAAAATAGAGGTGCATGCAAATTTAGATTATAAGAACTCTCTTGAGGACACAGTTTCAACCTTGTTAGTATGAAGATCTGCCAATTGCAACAGCAGTTTAACAGTTCAGAAAATCAGATCTGTAGCACTGGACTGTAAACCTCTTAAAAGCAGCAAAGATTCCAAGTAAAAATTCCCCACATACCAACATCTCTCTCCATAGGCAATTCCTAATGCTTGGAGAGTGACTGAAGTCAAGATGAGGATCTGACTACGTAATCAGTTAGGCTTGATGTCTCTGCCGCGTACGAAGCAGAGAGGTATTCCCTGTACCTAGGCTGCATCATTTACAAAAACAAACCCCACCACTTCGGACTAGGAGAAAATGGACTACTAAACCTTTTTGTACCACGTATTACAAAGATCCTCTTCAGTATTTTCAGCAGTACCTAAAAATTCTTCTAATTCACACTGAACAGGAGGTATCCACAGAAACGGAGCAACACCTCAGAAGGAAAAGGGGATACAGTGCTTCACTATCTCTATACTCCCTCAGTGCTGGAGTTACCAAAGGAAATTGGGTCAGTATTATTGGAAATTCTCAACATCTCTCCTCAGGAGGGAGAACTGCCAGATTTTCTTAAGAAGGTGTCAGTATTGCCTATATTCAGGAAGCTTCTGACACTGACCATCTGGTAAATTATCATCCTGCATCAAGCTTTCCTTCAGCGCTAAAGAAAACGGAAAAGTTTGAGAAATGATTCCTCTTCTAGTAACATGTTGCCTCAGATTTCCTTGTATTTGTCAATCTGGGTCACGTCAATCTGTGGCTTTAACAATCTATACTGAAACATGTTTGCATTGCTCAAGCTTGAGACTTTGCTCTACTTAGAGTTTACTAGCATATCAGTTTTCTGGTTGACCAACACCAGCTGTAAGGTGCTGACTTACCTGACAAAGGAGCTGCTCTACCCACATCCTCATGAGGCATTTTGGAGGATTACTTCCCTTCCTTTACACATTTGGGTTTTCATCATCAGCTGGCTTCTCTTCTCTTCATTAGCTGCTTTAAATATACTTTACATTCGATGTGGAGGTGCAGGCTGCAGTGCCTACAAGTTGTTTTTCCCTCTTTTCCAACTCCATTGGTTTGGGCAACTTCCTGATGAAAGCACCTGGGACTAAACATGTTATGACAGTATTTTTGAAAAGAAGGGATTTGGTACACTGGAGATGGCAACTTGAAAGGAAGGATTTTCCTTCACATTAAAACTACTTGCACTGCTGCTTCCAGAAGAAGGGAGAGTTTGCTGCAGCACTTGCTTTTAATCCTGTGAACCTTAAGCTTTAAAACTGACAGCAGGCACAGTTTATTTTAGACAAGCCCATAACCTGCCCTTGCACAATGCAAATAGTCTTTTGGGAACCATTTGAAAACAAATGACATTTTTGTTTGGGACAGTCCCCCTTCTTAATGAGGGTCTGTTATTATCAATATATCCCTACATAAAAGTGATTTTATCTC
This sequence comes from Psilopsiagon aymara, assembly GCA_024733675.1. Taxonomy (NCBI): domain Eukaryota; kingdom Metazoa; phylum Chordata; class Aves; order Psittaciformes; family Psittacidae; genus Psilopsiagon; species Psilopsiagon aymara. The sequence continues at coordinate 99,885 of JANRGW010036838.1, read as the reverse complement.
AAGTTTTTGCCCTTTAGGTGGCACTCCCATATCAAAGTACTCCCCCTTGCCTCAGAACTTTAAAAACATGTTTATGAGTCCATCTGTCCTACAGTAAATGCAGGATCTGATTCAGCAAAGCACCGAGTTTTTACTTAACATGGTTTGCCATAGAGGGAAGGACTTCTGGGTATGCTTAACTTTCAGCATATGTTTATGTGCTCTGAACTGAAGAACTGTTGAGTTTTTACACAGGACCAATCTGTCCAGTTCATCTCTTACTAAAGTGAATTTCACTGAAAATTTCACTGTTATCTTCCAGTGCCACTCCTCACCTTCTCCACATAGGAACATGTTCAAGGCAGACACTGGAGACCCCAGATGCACCATGTGAAAAGAAATCAAGTGTTAATAGCACAGATGGTGGAGACATACAAAATGAAAACAATCACAAGAGTAGTCAAATGTTTAAGACTTCACCTACACTGGCATTTGTAGCGAACTCTTCTTTACAATGGCTACTTAAAACTCAACCATAATCACAAAAAATGTAAATATTAATTGCAATTTAGGAAACAGAACACCAGAAGAGAGAAAAGAGGAATATTGTTAGGTTGATTATTAAACTCTTCTAGTGAGCCAACTGTAAGAGAAAAAAATCTGCCATTTCTAGCTGAAAGTGAATTAGAAGAGTTATGAATCCTCCAATAAAGTTTATAATTCATATATCCCTGAATGAGCCTATGCTATTAGTCACCTCAACAAGTTGAATATTAGCAGAAATTTATGCTTGATTTATTCCTTCCTTTCATCTAAAATACCAATACCTCAGGCATAGTAAAAACTGCAAGGAAGACCAAAAGCATTCCCCATTCCTTGGGACATAACTAGGAGCATGATACGTGGTGAAACATACAAAAAATTTAGTCTCTAGTAAAGGTAAACAGGTAACGAGGGATGCTTCCACAAGACTAGATTCAGCTAAGGTTGGAAAGAAAGCCAGTCCTTTGCACAAACCTGGAGTTCACTGATGGCGAAAGCCATTCCAAGCAAACACACCAAGGGGCACAGTAACATTTTGATTTACAGGCGTATGTGTCCCTCTATGTGAAGGCTTAACAGCCTGCTCCTTGCCCTCTGTTAACTGGCAATCAACACACTCCAGACCCAGCATGACCTCAACTTCAACTGCCTATATTATGGCAGTGTCAGAGTCTCAGCACAGTCTCTGCCCAGCAATATTTATGATCAAAGAACAAGGTAAAAAGACAGCTGATGGGAGTGAAAAAGTAAACAAACCTGGGCCCATATGACAAGTGACGGCCCAGCTGGGCTGTCTGTCTAGCTTTTGGGTAAAGATTTTACCAGAAAAAAAAAAGAAAATTTTTGAAAGGACAGTAGAGGTATCTTTTATGAAAACATAATTATCAAGTGCAAGACTGGGGTGAAAGAGAGAAAGGAGAAAGAACATAACTGCCTTCTAATCTCTGTATCAAGTTTGAAACTAAGCATACTTGACTCTTGAAAAAGAGCAGCGTCACTTCAGATTTCTTCACAAGATGCAGATCCTAAAGCCCAAGGCAGGCACCTCTTGCAGTCCAGTGAAGCCTATTTTGTATTGCAAAGTAACTATTTCATCAGCTCTCTACACAGTATTATGTATTAGAAACCTTCTCAAAAGCTTTCCAGAGATCACATTGTCCAGAGTATTTAACAGAAAAAAGGTACCAACATCCTCTTTAAAGATTACATGCAAAGCTCAGCCTCCAGATGCACAAGCCACATACCTACCCACAGGATGTACATTGAGACTGCTCCACTTGGCCAGGGAAAGCATTTTGGGTCTCTGTTCAGTTCACAGGTTCTACAACACCTACACACTGCATTGCTTGAGTATCTATTCCAGTGAAAGTGTGGAGATCTTCACAGATTTGAGTGCTCAACACAGCACTCATTTTCTGGAAGTTTTCTAAATTAGCAACATCCATAGAAAGAAGAAAATGTGCATCCATATTACAAAGGTAAGAATTATACTGGGCAAGGCAACATTCAGTACAAAAAGGTATCGCTGAATCTGTTTACATATCAAGTGCAATTAAAAAGCAGATGATGTTTTAAAATAAGCCTATCTCAAGCATTGAGGAAAAGAGTAAATGTTCTTCATTGCCAGAAACAGTGAAGTAGACAGCTTATGTATTTCCTTGATTCACCTATAATTAACTTAAAAAAGAAATATCAGACATTTCACAGAAGATTTTGTTACACTTGAGTATTTACAATGGCCTGTTTGCAACAGCATCCAAGGTTGATCCACGGCTGATTCCACTTTTAGCCCAAGCCATGGAAAACAGAGGGAATTAAGAGAGTAACAATATGCACATTCCTTAACTCCAGCAGGACAAGGGCAAAACAATGGCTAATGCAAATTGTGATGCAAAATGAACACCTGTCTTGCCTTTAATTGGTTAAATAAAAAGGAGGAGGATTAATTCCATCCCAGCCCCAAAATTCACAGTATGCAGATATAGGCAAGACCGGGAGGTGGAGGGGGAAGCTCCTAGGTACTTGGCTAAACTGAGCTGGATTGCTCAGGTAATGAAAAGATGGTATCCCTTCTTTCTGAATACCTACTGAAACACTGGTACCTTTGAACACTTAAAAATGAGATCCTTCCACACAGAATAAGACTGTAAGTGCAACCATCAGAAACAAATGCATTAGTTTCACCCACTGTGTCAAAAGGCAATCCCCTGAGAACCTAATCAAGGAAATGGAAAACTGTATTTCTGAGGAATGTAAGCATCAAATGTTAATGACTACCATGCAACCTATTGTTTGACATTGTCCTTGCTAAGAACAATTTCATTATAAAATTCAAATGTTATTTATTAGCCTGAGCAGCGCTTGCAGAAGCTAACGTCTGGTAGCATCCATGGTCCATCAGAAACTTTGTTTTTTTCACTGACCCTAACTACACTGCAGTCCTACTTACTATTCAGGATGTAAGTCTCCAACCGCAGGGGCTCTAGTTGAGCATAGATCTCTGACCTGAAACCATCAGTCTTTCATGGTTTGTTGGATACATGCTTTGAGCCAACCCAGTGAATGGAAAACATATTTTCTCTATCCCAGCATCAGAGAGGTAAAACAAAATAAGACAATTTGAAAGCAGAACCTGTAGTTCACCTCAAGCACATCAAAATCAAGAGCAGTTATTCATGCACCTTTACTCTTTTTTTACTGGCCATTCATACAGTCCAGAACTGAAGTGCCTTTGCTGGTGAAGTGTATAGAGCATATACACTTTAAGAGGATCCAAAGGCACAAACCTCCTAAAAGGAGGAAAAAAACCCAAAAGCTTTCTAGGTCAATCACTGCCACAAGAACACAAAGGGAAGGACTGCGCATTAATTAACCTGAGGTAGAGGTGGCAAGTCACAGCACTAGCAGCAAGAAGCTGCTTCTTCTCTGTCCTCCAGAGGTAACTGAACTTAGGCAGGCATCACCACACTATCTGGAGTTTTTATTTACTTTTAAAATCATTGCATAGTGGACATTACTTCATGACAACAATGCCAGTAGGGTCAAGACATTATCATTCCTGTCCATAAAGTAATTTCTGCAGGGAGGAGTATCTACTCAGAACAGACAGTTACCACGAGCTTTAACGAAATAAGAGTAAGCATAGGTAAAACCTTCAGTATCTATATCCCAGTTAAATGCCCTAATCACTGTTCAAAGGGGGATTTTAACTCTGACAGAGGCTGGGAAAGCGGAGTCAACATCAAGCTATTCTGAGCCCTTACCACTAGAATTATGAAGCACAACAGGTAGCCCACCACAATGTCCTGCGTGGTAGCAGCTGCATTTACACATTGAAATATTCAGGAGACATTATGGAGAGAGGTACTCCTGGCTGGAAAAAAACTTTCACATCATGCACTAATTCATTTATGGCAGCAGTAGTTATGTGAAAACATTAACAGAATAAAGCCTATACATTTTTTTGGGGGGAAAAAGCTCAACAGTCCTCCTAGGCACTAATGATACTTGACAGCTTTTCCTGAACAAAACTTACCAAAACTAAAAGCTTTCTGTAATAGAACAAAAAGGTTTTTACATGCCTAGCTACAAACTGCACTTTTTGAAGAATTTCAGACTGCTGGCAAGCACTCAGAGTGAGTTTAGGCACTCAAAAATCTATGATTTCCTTACCTATCTGACTCCCCTTATCTAAGGGAAGAGAGGACAAAAATAAATTAGAATGTTACGATAAGTGCAAGAATTTCAGCTTTCACTGAATCCAACTTCTGTATCTAGTTATTTTTGCTTTAGACCTCTGGTTTAATCAAACACTACAGTAAAAGGAAACCTGGAAGGGAGCTGTGACCACAAAGGGGTGATACTTAGAATTATGTTTATTTTTTAAAACAGAATTGGAGAAAAAACTCAGTAACTTCTTTTGGGGACAAAGAGCTTCTTTTTGAAACCTAAACATCTTACTACTCACATATCACTCACTCTAATTAGTCCTGCAATACCTATTGACGGGGCAGAAGGGGAAAGCACCATTCCTGGGTCCTATTTCAAGTTCTGCCACTGATTTATGACTTTAAATAATTCATTCTATTACTTTCTGTATCTCAAGTTTCTTCTTGTATAAGATGGATAGAAGCCAGTGTTTCCTACATCACAAAGGCATCAGAAAAATAAATTCATTTTTAAGGTGCTCTAAGGACCTGGGAGAGATAGTTATGAACTCCAGAAGTATCATTCACTCTAAATTACAGTTCTCTTAGGATCTTTACAAGGGTAAATGATGCATTTTTGAAGCATTATCAGTTCCATTAACATTTAGAACATACCAAATCAGATTTTTTTTTTTTCCTGGCTTGCTGGGTAAGAAGGTTCTTCACTTACATGATAGCTCTTGTTTTAACAGGAAAACTGCACTAGACCGCTACAGCCTTCAGAAGGCAGGCTTCACGCACATCCTCAATGCAGCCCATGGTCAGCGGAACGTGGACACAGGACCAGAATATTATCATGACATGGCTGTGGAGTACCATGGAGTGGAAGCAGATGATCTCCCCACTTTCAAGCTCAGCCAGTTCTTTTATTCAGCTTCTAAATTCATTGATAGTGCGCTTCAGGATGAAAGAAGTAAGGAGGATGCTGAATATGGTTAAAAGCAGTATAGTATTTACTCCATCTGATTATAAGCATAGTTCCATTGCATTTAACCTTGTGGGAAGGAAAGAAGGCCAAGTTTAACACAGAATATAAAACTAGTAGCAGAAAACTAGATTAAGAGAAGGAAGTGATGTAAGCAAGGAACTTTCTCACTGCAGAACTAGTACCAGCCCCAGAGCCTCTTCCCAAGCACTTTGGAAAGCCCACATCACAGCTTGCGTTATCTCCTGACAAGTTTTTTGTTTTGACTCTTTCATAAACTCATCAGAAACAATTGGACATTACATAGGTTGCATGAATTAGCTGTCTCTTCCTAAAATTAGTCCCTATTAGGAAAGGTTTAATGAATATTGGTTGCATAGCAGTGGGAATGGAACACAAGTGCTCTGCAGAGACTCCACAGCTTCATGCTCTGCAGCATTAGATTCATTCTACAAATACAAAACCTACCTTCTTACCTGGTCATCAAATCTACCACAAGCTATAGCAGATTTATCTCTCTGCCACCTTCTAAGCAGCAGGTGACCAAAACAACTCTGACAGCAGAGATCTAGAAACATTTCATTAAAGCCTTTGTAATTTCTCAGCTTGATTATCACAATTCATTATTTGCTGACCTCCAACTGTTCTATCAGAAAGCTGTACACCAATGTGAGTGCTAAAGTCTAGGCCTCACACTGGCTTTTAAGATTACTCCTACTCCTTTCCCCCCTCCAAGTTTTGATTTTTTTTTTCTTCTTCTTTTTTAAAACTCTACAGGGTATTTTACCAGAAACCAGCTGAGAAACTTAAGACTTTCCTGCTGACCTACAAAGACCTTAATATCAGAGGGAGTCACATACCAAGTTTCTAGCTTTGTGTCAGCTTCTGTTCTTGGCTGTTAAGCTCAGCTGTAGCCAGCTATTACGCGGCTTGCCCCCAATAGCTACACAGGTCTTAACAATTTTACCCTTTCAACAGCAACAACCTCTTTCCTTGTTCAGGAGAAAGTCTTAAAGCTGTTCAGTTTTAAAAATCAAAGTACTAATAGCAGAAGAAACTGCTTCAGGAGCTTTCTTGCTTGCGAAGAAAGGTACTTGGCATTAAAAAAAATTATGTCTGAAGCACTGCCTTTGGGAAGCAGTGGACAACTAACATGCATCTGTGGTCTAGTGACCTCCACGGCTGGAAGCCAGAGGTCAGTATCAGACTGGAGTAGCTGAAATAAGAAATGAAGACTTCCTCACTCCCACCACCCTCCTGTTCCTGCAGGGCTTTTCTCTGCTGAACTGAGGTAAAGAAATAAGCATACAGGAAGCAGCAAAGGCTTGAAGCCCAACCCCCCCCACCCGTGTGGCCCAATAAACACTGGGGCACGGAAGGGTAGGATGGGGAGGAGGGGGAAGTATTAATGGTTTTGTTTCAAAACCGTATCGAAGTCCAGCAGGTTCTGAGATAGTTATCAAGCACCAGTCCAGCACTGAAACATAAAGCCAAATCAAAGAGTGACTGGATGAACTTCCACAAAACAAAAAATCTTCACTAAAGCAAATACTACCAACTGCAGCAATTTGTGCAGCTGTGTACTGCCTGCCATATTCATGTTTCTGTTTTTTTCTTTCAAATAAGACAGTATCTTTTCTGATAGAGATCAATGAAATAAGGAATTACTGTAATAATCATGAGGAAAAAGAGCACAAACAATCCCAGCCAGAGATACGCACCTATGCATGGCCAACAATGACAACAGCTTCCCGCTACACATCCATAGAACAACAGAATAACTCCAGAAGCTAAACTGAAGAGTAGACTGATGTCTCTCACATTTACAGGAGAAAAGTCTAGAGGCAAGTGACTAGTGCTCTCCTACAAGAACTACATGCACTGTGAATGCACATCGAATATAGAAAGGTACTCTGTATTTCAAGGGCCTAATGAAAAGGACTCTTTTTGTGTATCTTCCTGACAAATAGCATCCATATTCCTTAATAAGACTTTATGCTAAGTAACCAAGTAACTAGCCCCCAACATGGGATTTCAGTATAAGGTGGTAAATAGTTCTGATCAGTAACACAACTATACTCCTTTGCTACTTTGCATCAGAACTGAGCAGATACAAAGAGAGAGAAAAGGGCAACAAGAAAAGTTTACACATTTGTGACCAGAATGCATGTTCTAACGGATCTACTTTGACTGTATCACACTGCTTGGGGAGCTACCTTCAGCCAGCCAACTGGTTGAATTCATTGAATAGATGTCATCATACAATGCCTTTGCTGGGAAGATGCTCAACAGTCAGTGTTGCTGGAACAATTTTTCCTGCAAATAAAGAAGCCTCTTTCTTTCTGCAACAGGCAAGAAAGCTTAACAATTCAGATGCTGTCAAAACACAGTTCTAACACATTCTGACCTGACCTTCAAAATCTCTGTGATGATGAAGCTCCCTGATCAGAGCAGTATTTGCAGAGTTGAAATATAGGCAGATGGACTTGTATCTGAGCTGCTTTCAATGTTCTTAAGAGTACTTTTAGAGGCAAACTCAAACTGTTCACAATTATGCACGCTATCATTGAGCTGTGCATAAAGATTTCCAAACCCATGCAATTCAGACCATAGGACAGCTTAGAATTTGTATCAGCGAGGCCTGATTAACCCAAACAGAAGACATTATTTTAAAGAGGTTTTTACGTTCCCTACTGTGCTACAGATACAACACTCATTCCCTTGGTGCCTTAATTCCTCAGAATGTGAACTAGAGGGAAATAGCATTTTCTTTGCATGTGAAAATGTCATGGGACACTAAAGATAGGTGTAAAAAAAAGCAACATGAGAAGAAACATGAGAGACAGACACAAAGACCCAAGAAGGCATTTGACCAAACACCTCAGCAGCCATCACTCCATCTGACTCTGGAAAGACAGCGCTGCATCTAAACAGATTTTCAAGAAACACAAGCCCCAGTCAAGTGACCAAATAGCCCAGGGACCTGTCACCACTCAGCAGACCTCTGGTTCTGTGCACAGGTAGTCTATATTCAGCCATACCTTAAAGGATGTAAGTGTGAGAATCAAATACAGCAAGAATCGATTCCATCTCGGAAAAGGAAGATTCAGACTGGTTCTTTCATCAGAACGGACAGGTACAAAAGAGATAGAAGGGACGAGGCTCTGCAGGTAGTACGAGAGTTTTGCTGTAATAGCCAGTCAGATCTTAAATAATCACACAAAGGGCAGACTTCATTTTCCTACAAGCAGGGGGCATTTCAGCATTTACAGCCATTTTTTACCTTTGTTAATAATATAAAACAGTACATTTTTTCCTAGATCCCCTGCATTTGCCACCCACACAAAGGAAAGCTTTCCTTGTCCTATCACGTATTTATCAACTCAACAGCAACCAATTTACAAGGTGGGATGCTCTAAAGAGAAGCATGAAGGGCTGAACAAATGAGAGTTTTTATCCGTTTCAAATATTTGCAGTAATAATAGAAAGGATTATCATTTTCCAGGAGCGGAAGAGGCACTTTCAGTTATCAGAGAGACTGGAATTCTGCCAAGATGCCTCTAAGACTATCTGCTGGGATTAGGATGCAGACTGTAACCATTTATCCTCTAGTGTTGGCAGTTCTTGATGTGCCCATTGCACACCAATGCTGCTTGTGCCAAGACATCCTTTTTTGCCTGGAAGCAAAGGAGTTAATCAGCAGGAGTCATGGCTTTGCACCCAACACTTCTCACTAGGCATAGCTGACAGAGATAAACTATTATTGGCCCTGTGAGGAGGGTTTTTTTTTTTTCCTGTGGCAATTCAGCTTAGCAGGGTGTTAGAGAGAGGGCTCCAAATCCACCTCCTTCAGCAGTTCAACCCTTTGTGAGACCCCCTCAAGGGCTTCGAGTAATTTTTGGAAATCTTTTGAAGTCTCTCAAAACCTGTTAATCAAACGTGAAAACACGTGAAACCTCCACCTCCCCCAGACAAAGTAAATGGGGAAGGTTTTACTTTGGCTTACATCCTCGCTAGTACCTGAAACCATAGACTTTCTGCCTCTGGAAGTGCAAAGTTAAACCAAACAATGTCACAAAGCTAAATCTTGAGGCATGTTTATTCAGACATCAAAACTACTAGCAGAGATTCTGCGTTCACAATATTACACAAGACAAGCTACTACGGCAAGGTGAAATGCTACTTTCACTCAATATAACAGGGTGACTAGCCAGACTTTTAAAGCTTTGACTAAGGCTTAGGAAATGGTTTCTTTCTATCCCCCTTGTTATATGCCTAGTAACTTCCATGGCCCTTCTTATCCCCTGCCGTCAAAAATATTACTGAGCCTTAAGAAAACCTTGTTAGCTATATTTCACAAATGAAGTATTTGGGCATTAAGCAATGTAATCTAGATCCTGAAGGACATTACTGTCAAAACCACAAAAAATACTCGGTTAGCTTTCGTGTCTATCTTGTAGAACTTATAAAGGCGCCTCCGTGCACCCCATTTATCCTCACGGAGGGACTGTCTGATAGCACAACAAACCCTCCCACACCCCTGTGCTTTGGTCATTATGTCCAAACACAGATTTACATACACGTCACTTTGTGAGGCATATAAAAGTTGGGTTGCAGTGGGGCTTGCTAATATTACTTAACTCAAGGCTGCAGCCCCCCAACCTTCTCTGCAACCTGGTATAGGATGAAATAGGCAATCTCCAGTGTAGATGGTGTTCAGCTACTACAGTAAGTTTTACAGCCTCAGTTTCCCCCCTTGTAAAAACATGGGTCTTACAAAAAATGCTGGCTAAGGATGGTCAAGCCACCAAAGACAGCAGTGGCACCACAGAAACCTTCACTGTCAAAAAGGGAATTACTCAGTGTCATCCCCACATCATTTCTCTTTGTTTCTGCAGACAAGGTTCTTGTTCACTGTGCTATGGGTCGCAGCCGGTCAGCTACACTGGTCTTGGCTTACCTGATGATTTACAAGAACATGACAGTAGTGGATGCCATTGAGCAAGTGTCAAGACACCGATGCATTCTGCCAAACCGGGGTTTCTTGAAGCAGCTGAGAGAACTTGACATAGCGTTGACACTGCAGAGGAGGAACACCAAAAACAACAGCCTACCAACTGATGATGATAACAGCACCACGATCTAGTGTTGCTGCTGCCAGGGTTGTGCTGGAAAAGAAACCCGATAAAAATTAACTGTAGTTAATTACAGACACAAGAATCATTTGCTATTTGGAAGGAAAACCAAAGTAATTTCAAATACTGTCAGGATGAGAAAGAAGGGAAGCCAAATTTTAAACCCATCTTTTCAGAATGTTTAAGCCTTCGCAGAATTCTTTTGCTACATCAACAAATAAATTTTATCATCTGCAAAAAAGTTTTTGCAGCACAAAAGCAGCACAGCTTCAAGAATACTTTCTTCTAGCTGAATACTCCCAAAATCCTGCTCCTAACTTTAGCAGTCTTTCAAAGCATGGAGCGAATCACTCCTGAAGAAATTCTGCAGGAAATACACCAACATGGTAGTACCAAAAATGAATTCTTTAGCCCCACAGTCCTGTGAAGTATTTCACAGGAGTCTGCCTTTTTGTCCTGTTTCCTGGCATCTCCATTTTTTTTTTCACAGTAATAATCTAGGGCAGCACAGCATTTAAAAGAGCCTCCAAATGAAGATCAACTACTTGGTCTTCACAAGACTTTGCAGCAGACCATGCAAACCAGAAACAAAGCAAGACCCCCAAAAAGGTCAGATGCATAAGCAGCTACAACAGACAAGGAGACAAGGAGATATGTACACATGACTTTTCAGCAGTTTTGGTTTTAACTTGTCTCTCCTACATGCTTTAACTGCCTGAATTTTAAAGGTCCTACGCACACAGTATCTGAATCCAGTTAGTGAATTTACAAGATCACAAAAAAAAAAAAAAAGACAGAAAATTATGTGCTGTGACTTGTTCTCTTGCACTTGGAAAAAAATAAGAGCAGTAAGCAAGAAAAATAGGATGGCCTTCACATTGCAAAGAGGAAGCTTGGCACTGAACACTTGCAGCTCTAATGTCCTGGTTTCAGCCAAGACCCAACCATCCCTAAAGCATCATGGATTATAACCAGTCCCAACAAAATTTTAGTTTTGATTAAAAAGAGACACAGGTAAGGCGTTTGGGAAAAATAAATACACAAATAAAATATCTCAGTGCCCCATCTAACCAGGAGAAAGCTGCGGCTGCATTTCCAGACACCACTGTTTGTATTTACTGCTACTGTTTCCTCCTATCTCAACTTCAGTAACCTTAACACATTATTGTGCTCCTATACAGTTGCTAGTAACTGTATTTGTTGACAGAAGCAGTCCAGATACACAAATGGGGACACCTGACTTAATTTTCTGCCTAAATTTACTTGAGTTACTCTATTTCAAACAAATTATCAATAACTATGTTTTTATCAATAACTGCATTTTGATGCGCAGAGTTTTGCTACTTCAGCAACATCTGATATTCTTAAAATACACTGCAGAGGAGGATCACAATTGAGCCACATTTACCTTTTTTTGCATCTGCAAAAATGGTAAAGTCATCACCCTTCCCACTGGAATTTTTCCTAATTACATGTATCACGCAAGAGCTACATACTGCATCAGTGCCTGAGATGAAGGATCTAGCCATCAGGAGAGTTCTCTTGTTCACAAGCTGACAAAGAACTTTGTGACTTCAGTGCAGTATGGACTGCTTAAGTCCCGGATACTTCAAAGAACACAGTGCCACAGAAGTGAGCACAATTTTAAAACATTTTTTGTAGATGTTAATAGCTCTTTACAGGCTTAACATCTCTAGTGTGAAGGCTTTCTTATTCCTTCACTTCCTGTTGGGTCCCCAAACCCAGTAATCTCTAAACACTGACTGCAGCAAAGGCTGCAAGCAGCTATAACGCAATGCTTTTCACTTATCATTTATGTGCATAGTAATCACCTTATCTTCAAATTCTTAGACACAGCAGAACACATTAAATAAAACTAGCCTGTTTAAAAAACAAATTAGATATCACAATGTGAACAATATTCTTGAGAGAGATATACAAATTCTGGAACTTACAATAAATTCAGTATCACTACTCCTGGATTATGAAAAAACCCAACCAACCCCGCCCCCCCAAAAAAACCCACAAAAACAATCCCTGCCCTCCCTAATATAAAAAAAACAAACCCGCAAGAACAAAAAACCCCAACCAGAAATAAAAGGAAACTCAAAGAAGGTCATTTGACACTTCAACTCCAAATGCGCAGTCACAAAAGATGTCGTAAACAGGCAAAAAATTCTTGGATGGGATTCCTCAACTTTCTATCTACATCCACAGACCTTCAAACACACTTTTCCCACAGCACCTTACTGTCTGCTGCAATACAATTCACAACCCAGACGTGCAACAGGTCTCTCAGCTCTGTGTCTGACAAACCTGCCTTTCAGGCACATGGTGCTGCTCTTTCATTTACTCTGATGGAGAAAGCTGAACTTTTTTACCTCTGCGGCAGCAGAGTGTTTCTTAGCATTAGCCTCACAGACAGGAATTCTGTACCAAATGATACACAACAAATATCTACCATGAACTCCCTCAGTCAAGTTACAGGTTATTTTCTTTCCTGTATCCTGCATGAGAGCTTGAAGACTGCTGTAACTGGAAGAAGGTTTTCAGCCAATTTACATGCAGAACTGTACGCGAACAAGGTTTTCAGACGCTTAGAAACAAGCTTTTCTTTTGCAGTCACACTTGTGCATACACAGGAAAAATTTTAATTTCTGAGGCCCAGCTGCTTTTCGTAGGGACTGACAAGAACTTTCACACAACAGCCTCCCAACTACTGATAGAAAGCAAAATACTAGAACTCTTCAGTAGTTCCCACTCATTTTGTCCTGCATAGGAGATTAGGAAATCAGCACATGGCAACACTGACATAACGAGAGAGGAATGCATCAACAATTTCCAAAGGACAGCATTCCAAGCCACTCAAACTAGGAGCTCCCTTTCTTCCATGGAGATGTAAAATGGGACAAAACTGGTTTCTTAATAAGTAAATCAATAGAAACCTGTACTCCCTTATTTCTACACGTACTACTTGAAGACCTTAAACATGGCTTAATTACGCTTATCCTTATTTAGCAAATGGCGAGAAGCTACCAATTTTAATTACTCAACTAAAATAAAGTCCAACCTGTAATCCTACCTTCTATCTTGTTACAAACTTTATCCTTACACCACAACACTCAACACAACTTTTGATCAATGCATACTCCAGAGCTTCACAAGAGTTGACATATATGACCTTATAGTTCACAAAAAAATGCTGGAAATACATCATTTTAATACAAAGAAGTATTAAAAGGGAAGAGAAGAAAAGAAAAACAGAGTCATAGGTCTTTGCTACACTGGTCAGCTTGCAGTCTCTAGAGAACAGGCTGTATTAGCATCACCCTCACCATTAGCAATTGCCAGGGCCATTCTTTCTATTTACCAAGCTGTATATAAATGGAGTTTGTTTCCATCAACTAACCTGTGTGACGGATAAACTAAAACAGCTTAGAAAACTAAAACATAGACAATGATCTAAGGTAGAAGTCCTGTATCTTTGGAAGTTCTCTGTTTCTGCTTTTATCACATGGCTTCTTATGAAATTAGTAAAAACAAACAAAAAAAATATAAATCAATCACTGCTAGGAGACCAGGCAGTCAGAGTGCAGTAACACTTACCATTCCTGTCTTCACAAAAGGGCTAGAGTGCAGCTTTCAGAAGTACTGTCATCCTGCAACTTCCAGATGAAGAAGGTTCATGTCCAAAGGCAAGTATCTTCCCTGGAACCAGCTCTTGCCTGAAGCACACTGCTGGTACAGCTCTGCTAGCTAAGCAATTCTGAAGTAAACATACTTCTTATTTACTTCCCAGCTTTTCTCCCTACCATTCTCCAATGATAACCAATTAGACTGAATCAGAAAAGCAAAAGGTCTGGAACATGCAGCTTCCACAAAGGAGGCAACTCTTGCAGGTAGCTAACTACCTAACTAACACAAGTTGGCAGCGTTGACTTCACCTACAAGCCAGGTCTGCAAGCAACGTAGACGCAGAATGAAGAGTTTATTTCATTCTTGCATGAAGTATACTCTGCCAAACCAAAGACTAGGACTGCATGGGCAGGGAAATCTGTATTTCACAAGAATCATCTGTTGCTACCCTGTGAAACATTCTGTTAAGACAATAAAGAGCTAATTCTCAGCTGGGATGGTGCTAGAACACAAAATCAAAACTGACACTGGGCACACAATACGTAGAACAGGTACATCTGTCAAGGAAAAGACAGCCTTCTTATAAAACAGAAGTAAAGCAATTCACAGCTAAATAGTCACAACGGGAACAGCTGAAGTGAGAAGATATATCCTCTTGAAGGGAATTCAGTTCAGAAAGAAAAAACTTGGGATCTTGCCAATTGTGCATGCAGACCAAGTATGTCATTGTCCACCCAACTTGTAATCCATACATTGCAAATACAAAATCTTAGCAATGTGATGGAGTCAGGATGCACTGTTTCAGGTTAGCACATACTGAAATGGTAAAAAGACCTAATCAGCCTGTATGGGGGCAGGCTTAGAAACCTGAAACTAACCAGGTGTGGGTAAAGACCCAGGTGACTTTTTCACTCACTGTAAAAAACCACAGAAATGAAAAAAATCACAAAACACAGCGCTACTCTGAGAAGCAATCACTGAAAAAAGGTACAAAGTCTTAGTTGCACACACTTGAAGGCTGCACCTTAACTGTGGAGCTCAACTTACCTTTTTCCTAAGCATAAAAAAGGTGACAGTACCTTTGTGAAGACGAACACACGTATAGTTTTAAGTACTATGAATACTCTCTGCTTTCAGAAAGCAAATTTGGCAGTGTAAGTGCATGAACAACATGTTTGTTGTACTGTGCTCTCCTTATCAACTGTTCTCAACTCCTAAATTACAAGTTACTCTAAATTACTATTTGACCCACAATGGTAGGTCCCATTCAGATCTACTACTTCTGACTGCTACCTCATCATGCTAGGAATGAACAGGTTATTTGCATGAATCTGAAATGCCGATTTTTTGATTTGGCATCACCACACACTTCAAGGGTTTTATTTAAATAAATACAAATTTCTCTGACTTTTGAGCATATAAAATATCTCTTATAAAGTTGCTTTATGTACTCGAATAGGGACACAAGAGTTTTCAGTCAAGACAGCCAATCCTTTCCCCTTAGTCAATAACCTTCCTGCAGTGGGCTAAAAGGGGGATTCAGTGGGAACGTTCACATGGGAAGCATTTTGAAAGTTTCCCACAGGGACTTCCAGTGCAGGTTCACACACCCAATTTAACCTGGGTCAACTCATGAGCTCCACATATAGATAGACTTACGATTTTTACAGACCTTCTATTGCTAGGGTTAGATAGAGTACTCATGTGTGTGTTTGTGTGTGCACACGTACATGCATATATACAGAACTCAGAGGTTCAACACAAGATCTGCATCATCTTGTACTCAGCAACAATGACAAAGGAAGAAATTACAATCCTGTTGTTAAGATAGAGTTCAAACACCACATGTGTTGCTATCATATACTCTTTTACAAATATATAAACACTTTCTATAGGAAAGGATGTTTCATACATTAAATATTGACAACCTTGTAATGTATTAAATACATATTTATTCAAGATTTTATTAAGATTATTAAAAAAAATAATCTTAGAGACTCTTCATTTTCACAAGGTGTATGCAATTATGATGAGTAACCACCTACACTTACGCTCTAACAGCCTAATCTACACCCCATCACCTTTAATGGGCTTTAGATCAAGCATGTGAGAGTGCTATAACAAACACTGTTTCAGGAGGTAATTCCCATGCCACATCAAACTATGACAAGACACAAGAGGCTAAAAATGGCTCATCATAATTTATTTTATGTTAAAATGTACAGCTTGGGGGGGGTGTTGTTTTTTGCAGTTTTTATTTTTGTTGCTTGGGTGGTTTTTTGTGTTGATTTATTTTTAAGTGACTGACTAAAAAGATAACAGATAAATACAAGAGTGTCACTGGGTCCTATTTTTACATGTATCAAGCCTCTTCTGTTCGGCCCTTACAGTCACTCTGTACAGGTACAAAGGCTACAAAAAAGGAAGCAATATAAACAGACACAAATAACTTTTGCCTTTTTACATGCGATCTGTAAGCTTAGTTTGAGCTATTCACACGCTACTGCTCTATTTTTTCCCTTAAAAAATAACTCCAATATTTTATAAAGATAGAAAAATCTACAGATGGAATGAAAATGTAAAGTTAGAGGCATTTCCATAAAATAGCAACTTTACACCAAATTCACTACTTTTTTTTTAAATCCTGCCAAGTATCTGGACATATATGAAAATGTTTTAAAACTTGACAAATAAACACTGAGATGTTTCAATCAACAAAAAAACATAACAGTATTTATAAAACAGAAAGCTGCCTTTTTTACTACCCCAGCCCCAAAGAAACTGGTCACAAAAATGGAAGTCTCAACTTTACACTAAACATATAGCAATAAAACCCTTTGAACTAACCAAAATGTGAATAGCTTTTGCAGCTTTTTTTATTAATTTTTACAAGTTTTATAATTAACAAAAATATAGTTCTTTTTTTTTTTACCCCTCAAACTAGGGTAACCTAATCAAGGCAAAAAAATTAAGAAATGGCTTACTGTTAAGCACAACACTTGTACAGTACTACAAAATGCACTGTCACTAACAAAGACATTAGCGGCATGCAGAAGTGTCACCTTCAGAAACAAAATAATACAATAAAATAACTGCTAAAAGGCATTTACATGTGGGGAAAGGAGAGAGAAAAAGCTCACGATCCAGTACTGTCTGATAGTTTTGGAGTCTATTTATCCACATTTTTAATGGGAGCAGGCACATAAAATGGCTCTGAACCATCAGCTGCTGTGTTAATTGCAGTTCATAGAAAGAGTTCTTCCTTTCCAGAGAACTTCAAGCTCAACGAAATCAAAAATGGAAAACCACTTAATTCCCCCCAAAGGAAAAGTTTAATCCCACAAAATTAAAAAGAAAAAAAAAAGGAGAAGAAAAAAAAAAAAAACAACAAAACAACAGAAAAATAAAGAAAAAATAAAAACTTGTATAAGGCTTTCTGCTGCATACAGCTTAAAATGGTGCCAACAAATGTTTTTTGCATTCACACCAATTGCTGGTTTTGAAATCGTACTCTCCAAGGATACTTGTGCAGATCAATCCAATATGCCAGTCTGGTAGCCTGTCTTTCCAAAGGGCCTACCTTCTCATATAGGATCCATTAAGAGACTGTTTAGACATGCCTGTGTTCATGTAGCCATGATGCCCTGGAGGAGTGTACATCATGTTACTGTGGGGTGCTGTCTGCATTGGTTGCTGTGCATATGGCTGGGTTCCCATCATCCCCATCTGCATCTGCATAGGGTACTGGGGTGTCTGATTCATATACCCATGATTACTGTGATATCCACTATTCATCATTGGCTGCGACATACTATAACCATTCATAGCATTAAGGGTATTCATATTCATGTTCACTGAATTAACATTATAAGCTGGGGCTGGCATCAAATTTACACTCATGTTCATACCACGCTGCATTGTTAAGGTCCGCGTGGGCCCTTGCATGGCCACAGTCTGTGAAGCACGCCCATAGATTTGTGGCTGATGCGCTGCAGCAGCAGGTGGCAGTGGTGTGGATTTGGTTCTCACAGAAACGTGACCTTTGCTGGCCATCTGAGTCTGCAGTCTTTGGGTGTGGGAGATTCCAATGTTCGATGAAGCCATATTACGCTGCAAAAGGGGAGGTGGTAAATTCATGGGAGGAGGAGTAAGGTTGGGGGGAGGGGTCATTGTAGCCTGTGCTTGGGGTCCTCCAGGAACAGCATGTGGAGACTGGGAAAGCTGAACAAGCCCTGTATTACTTAAGGGGGTTGACAAAGAGGCACTGTTTGCATAGGAAGTTACAGCAGCTGAATGGCTGTAAGGCAAAGAATGATCCATAAGCGTGTTAGTTAACTGTTGCAGCTTGGCAAGGCTGAAGGTGGCAGATGGCTGTGAGTAATGCCCTGCTCCAAATTCACTCTGCCCCATTCTTTCATATAATCCAATGTTGGCATTGCCAGTCTCAGGAATTTCAGTTAACTGCATAGGTGGTGTAAAATTAGCGGCCATGCTGCACTGGGACAACTGTTGGTTGCTGCTTGGAGGCCTTTCAACAACACAACCTTGGGGAGATTTTACATTACAAGTAGGAGGAGAATTGATGTTTGTTTGCATCATACTGCAGCTTCCATTAATGCTAGACATCTGCTGTGTCACTGCACAGCTACTCTGTGTTAGGTTACTAGACGTCAGGCTACTGTATGAGCAACTGTTTTGAGAAGAGTTGTTTCCACAGATACTACTACCCATTGTGGAATCATAACTGCTTGGGTTTTCATAGTTTTCTGTTGTGCTCTCAATGCTTCCTAAGTCACTAAATCCACTATCCACAACTTGTTGCGAATGATCAGAAACTGAGGGAACATCCATCATTGGGCTGGTCTCCATGTTTTGTAGAGACGGCACAGAAATGGCACTTTGATCTGGGCTGATCTGAGCATAGTTGCTCTCTAACGGAGCAACATTTGGACTATTAACAGAACGAACTGACTGGCTGGGATGAGAGTGCACCGATGAAACTGGGCTACTGTGGTCAGACTGCTGACAATCATCTAGTGTGGTCATTTGGGGACTTTGGTCATTATGGGTATAGTTTTGCAAACTTCTACAGGCCTCTTGAGTCTCTGCACAGTCCTGAAACGTATCTTCACTTTCACTTGATTCTTGGGTTAGAGACTGTACTGCTTGAACTGTCTCTGAATCAATCTCCATGGTCTCAGTACTCTCCCCCTTAAAACTGGAATGTAATTCTTCACCAGCTTTTTGGTCCTGGTTGTTACCTGTATGATCATCATCAGATTCAGGCACTGGGTCTGAATCTGTACCAAGTTCTTTCTGGTCACTTTCACACTCATCAGCTGCAAGGTCAACACCACAATCCATTAAATCCTGATTTGAACTACCAGTTTGAACATTTACGTCTAAAAAAGATTGCTGTGTTTCCAGCATTTCTTTGAAAGCTTCACCAGGCAATTCCTCTTTCTCCACTTCTGATGAACCCATGTGGCTATCATCTTCATCATCTGCATCATGATCCTCATTGTGAGATGGTTCCTCATCCTCTTCCTCCTCCTCCTCTTCCTGATCATCCAAATGCACAGACTCCTGTTTTTGCAGAAACACCTCTTCCGCTTTCACTTTTTCATCTTTTGAATCGAGTCCGTCTTCTTCTACATTGCTTTCTTCTTCCCCAGCTTTCATTGTGTTCTCTTTTTGTTTTTCAAAGGGTTCACTGGGTGGATGCAGAGGTTCAGGTTCTACCTCTTTTACCTCATCATCTGGTGGCGGTAATACTTCAACAGGCTCTTTAATCACTTCCTCTGTAACATCAGTAACTGAGCAGGGCTTATCTTCAGCTACTTCCTTTTGTTCCTCCACCAACACCTGATAGTCAGGCTCCATAGGAGTCTCAGGCGGAGTGTATAAGTTAAGCTTAAAACCAGGTTTTCTATCTTTGCTTTGCCTCCATTTAGATGGACCACGCTTAACTCCTTTGGGCCAACCCTGCTTATTACTCTTTAAAGGTTCAAGATTGTCTTTAGTGCTTTCTTCCAACACAGCTACATCCTCTGTATTATCTTTGGGAGGCAATAAACAGAGACAAAAGAAAAGTCTTAGCTTGCACATGCTAAACAGTATTTCTAACATAAACCCAAAAGTAATTATAAACTCGAAACATACAAAGAAACTCCAGAATAAGAGGCATAAACAGATCTCAAACCACAACAGAATGACATAGTATCTACAGCTCAAACACATGCAAATATGTAAAGTGGTTTTGTTCAGTGGCCTTTTGACACTGACTATCAGAACCACCATTTATACACTAGAAGAATCCCAGAGATTTAAGTCACACGCAGACTAAATCCTAGGATCTTTCCATGGGCAGCATATCATGACACAGCTCACAGTACAGGACAAGTGCAACAGACAGTTGAAAATTAAACACAGAATGCATCTGACTACTAAATTTATCCACTGATTATTAAAAAAACCCCCAAACAATCTTTCCTAACACACAAACACATTTCTTCCTCTTCTCTCTTCCCAGATATCACTTATACACCAGAAAAAAGTAGAATTCTCAGGATATAATGAGCTGTGCTTGGGAGTGTAATGGCTTCAGTGACATTTCTTTGCCAACTTCTGCCACTCACTGTAGTGTTCTAACACTCCTACAATCAATTAATGTGATGACATGGTTCATGGACAGACACACAGTATCAATCTAGTTAAAGAAGTGCAAACCTAACCACTGGGACATAGCTGGAACACTCTGAATTTGCTATTAGTTTAATTCACTTCTGTTGAGAGGCAGGAAAAAGTGCTAATATTCTAATGTACCTGTGCACTGGTTTGGAACAGCACCAGCATTTGTAAGCATGGTCGCTCTAGTCACACAAAAGCTGTTTAAAATAGAAATCAGTGCCTGATCCCTCCACTGAGGATTACAAAGATTAACTTCCCATGCAATTATCAAAATAATAAAATAGTACCCATTGGCTTCTTATAGAAATTATACAGATCTGAGATTCCAGCCATTCACTCTGGAATTAAAACTTATATACGTAACTTGAGAACCAGAAGGCCAAGGGATGAGTGTATGTCCAGAACAGCTCATTAGTATTTTCACTCTTCATCCATTACCTTTTCTGCCAGGAAATATCCTTGAAATCAAACTAGATAAGCAGCTTTGAAAAGACAGAATTTTAACTACCTCTTTCCTTTGTGGGGAAAAAAAATATAGGGACCCTATTATGCCTAGTGTAGTAAACATTCAATTACCAACAATACTGAATGGAAAGATGTTTGTGTAAATCAAATCTTATCTTGCTTGTATCCTTTACTAAGGATACAAAAGCAGTATTAGACAAGATTCCAGTGATACCTCTGCTCTGTTGCACATTAAATACCATGCTGTAGGGACATAAAATGACTGCAGTGCTCCAGACTACAAAATATTTGTTTTCTGAACACAGAACCCAGAATAATTATGAGTCATGAAAAACAAAAGTAGCAAACACATTCAAAACATGAAAAATCAGAAGCCTCCACTGGACTTTAATAAACTAAATGCGATTAATGGCTCCTGCAGCACCTCTAAGCAGGAAGCATTAAGATTGTAAGATTTTAAGACCAAAATGGTTAAATAAAAACCGGCTAAATAGATCTCATTAAAAGATTTCCAGATTTCCCAGATTTATGACAAAAATAAACACTTCCTTTGAAGGCCACTGATAAAATTTTGTGAAGATACTAAGAAAATTTTAAGCTTACTTGTACAATTGTCATCACTCCTGTAACAACAAGTATCTTTCTCCTCCTTGCTCTGCTCTTCTTCCTCCTCCTTCTCCTGTTTTTGCTGCCCAGGCTGATACTCGAAAGCTTTTCTTATTACAGGCTTCAAGTCATCATCTTCCCCATCCATCTCACAGGTAGGTTCCAGCTGTGGCATGGGACGTTCTTCATCTGAGTTATCAAATGGCTCATTCAACACCTCTGTTGTTTCAGAAATTGTCTCTGTTGTAACACTGCTATTAATTCTTCTGCGTTTACGCCCCCTTTTCTTTTTCAGTATGAAAGGTCTCTGAAAAATAATTCCACAAATATAAGTCTTCCTATATACCTGTTTGTTAACTGAATCTGGGCATAAATAAATTCATTTTTGTAAACAGAGTTTACAATAATCTAGTTACTGATTAAAAAAACCCCAACAATCAAATTTATGTAGACAGATTCTAAAAGTGAAACGTAAAATAGGTATGCATGTATGCATGCACACAACCTTTCCGTAGGCAAAAATTAAGACTAGAATTTTCTTCATATTGTAGTGACTTTTACCTTCTGTCAAATAGTATTCATACCAATACTACAGAAATTGTAATTTTCCAACAACCTTCACAAGTATCAAAGTCTATACTTCTGCATTTCTGGTTTCTGCTATTTTAGAAGTATGTATATAGAAAAACAGGTAACATCAAAGAAAGTGACCCTCAAAATTCACAATGGTCTCAACAATACACTAAAAGAATCCTATATTTGGATGCTATAAAGGAAACAAAACTATACAATAGTTTATATTTCTACTATTACACATTCTCACATATTTAGAGTAACTTTTAAGTTTGCTCTTCTAAAGTGTAAGCAAAAGGACACTCCAGTTCCCTAATTCTAACCAGACATGTAAATACATATACTAAGGCCACTGCTTTAAAGTTTTGGGATGCTTAGCTTACTAATTTAAACCATTCAAACAGCTGATTTTTTCAATGAATTAAGTGTTAATAAGCACTGCTGTAACCAGAATTTAACATTTAAATCCCTTGGAATTTAGGAGAAGATGTGTAAAAAAACAAAAAAAACCCCAAACCCAAACTAACCAAACCCCTTTTTAACAGCATCTGCTTTTAAAAAATAGTATTTCACTTTAAGGAGTTTCTGCATTATAGACAAGAAGACAACAAACACCACAAGCTGGACTCCATCTTAAAATGAATAAATGAAAAACCATTAAAGTATCAAACTAATACCAGTGCCAAACAGCAGAGGGCAACCACTATTTTAAAAATTAACAGGAAATTCTGATTTTTTTTTGTGTCACTAGCATTTTACAGTTCTGTCAAATTTGAAAAGAGGAAAGAATGGACTGAGAGGAAGAAGCAGAAGATAGGAGTTGCTCAGTGTCCAAACAATACAGAACAGACTACAGCAGTCTAATAAATGTACATAAAAGACCAGATTGTTATTTCAACGATAACTACTTCACTGAAATCAGAGATAAATGACTGGAAACCAAACCACTGAAGTAACACACCTTTCTTTTTATGGCCAGGGATTGTGGCTTTGTCAGCCGGGGAGGCGAATTCTGCTGACTCTCATCCCCGCCGTCCTCCTCACTGCTTTCCTTTGATTGCTCTGTGGATTGCCCTCGCTCCCCCACCACTGCCACACTTTCTGGAGATCGCAAATATTTATTTTTAGATTGTACTTTTGCAGGTGATTGCCTACTATTAGTTCTTGTGGAGAATATTTCTTGCTCTTCCTTTTCCCAGCAGCTAGCTTGTTCCATCAGACGCTCAGCCTGAAGGGTTGAGGTTAAAACAACAGGTCACTGAAACAGCATTTACTTAACCATATCCGTTATGTTCAGCTAAAGAGTTAGTCAACCCTGATTAGCACCACTGGCTAACTTAGCAACAACATTTCAGCTGAATCATCTAGTAGCTCTTTTACAACTGTTAGGATA
Source organism: Psilopsiagon aymara (assembly GCA_024733675.1). Classification (NCBI taxonomy): domain Eukaryota; kingdom Metazoa; phylum Chordata; class Aves; order Psittaciformes; family Psittacidae; genus Psilopsiagon; species Psilopsiagon aymara. The sequence goes on along the minus strand of JANRGW010036838.1, from coordinate 76,233 downwards.
ACAAACCAAAGAAGATTGCATTTCATGGGATATTTAGCACTATTAATGATGCAGCGAATTGATTTAAGTTCTTTAGCACTACATTACATGCCCACTGACTGGATCACTTTGAGCAAGTTCATAACACAAAGAATCGATTGACACAGCAGCCCCTGAGCTCTGCACCAAATTTGATCTGATTACATGCCCTTCGACTACCTCACGAGTGATAAATACAGCTCCATGACAAGTGAGTCAATGTTTTAAGTTATCATATTCATTCCCAAAAAGTCACCATGTCTTGCTGCCAGCCTCCAAAAACTGTGCATTACAATAATATCAGTATCCTCTACCATTAAGCAGTGGTCAAAGTTAAAACTGCTCTAATTTAAGACAGCCTAATGTTCAACATTCAGAGTAATGAAATCCAAAGGAAGGGAAATTCAGCATAAGAAGTTGCTGCTATTACCTCCTTTTCTGCTTCTCTCTCTTCTTCAGAAACTGCAGCATTGGAAACTAACAAAGGAGTCCATCTCAAGCTTTCAGGATCTACTTCATTGATACGTGGATTTGCTTTCAGTTTCTCCATATGACTTGAAATCAGCTTTTCCCTTCTAATAATTACAAATCTACAATCCAATAAAAAGTAATTTTAGAAAATAATCTCCTAAATCAATCTACCTACAGTTTAAATCCTTATGCACAATAAAAAATAGATGGGTAACTAAAGAGATGCATCAAGCTACAAACATCAGCTGACACACATGGATAACATGCTTACACTACCGTCTGTATACTAAAGGAAAGTGAGGAAACAGAAGTGTATGAAGTGAAAGCGCAATGCTGAACATCACCAGGGCAACAGAGAGGAACATAAAGGTTTTATAATTGACTACTCTAAATGTATGCAGGAGGCTTAGTGTTGGCACTTCAGTAACCAGCAGAACAATTTCCGATTTTAATATGACACATAAGTATAAATAGAAAACACTGTGGATCATCATGTAAAGAGTGAGAAAACCACTAATATTACAACTGAAGACGGCAGCTAACTGGACAGGAAAGTGAGTCAGAAACACAGGTTTTCCAATAAAGAATAAATATGTAATTTAGCCCTATGCTGATACAGTAGAAAACAGTTTTCGTATTACTATGAAATGAAGTAGGTGAAGACTAACATAAAGTATGCTACATTAATATACTAGCATGTGTCTTGCCAGAGTGCCCTGGAACAAAGAACTGTACAATTCTAAACAAAAAAAAAAATCTGTGCTTTTTAGCAAGGCTTTCAAATGCTATAAAAATCAGGCAAGTTCAATGACAACACTGCTTTGCACTGAGAGAATGCTTTAAAATCAAAATAAAACATTCAACACCAGGTGATGCCTTTTCATAGAACTGACAAGTTTTTACTTCACTACATGTGAGAAAAATTAACCAAGTGTAGAAAGTCATAAAAAGCTGTACCAAATTCCCAAAGTTGGTCTCCAGCAGGAATTTCAAAGATGTGATTTCTTTTCCTGGCTCAGCCCCTGACCTTCTGGAAACCCTGAGCCAGGTTAGTTCATCTCCCTAAGCTTTACTACCTATGAAAAAAAGACTAACTAACTTTGTTTATAAAGTATTCTGTTTCCTATAGATGAAAAATATATTATGCTCCAATGGGGTGTCTGTATTCAGAGTCTGTAATAATTTGTGCCAGGGTAGAAGCTGCACATAAGTAATACCGGATTCTACCTTAAAATGCATTTGTCCTATCAGATTGTCCATAAATAGACATCCCAGAAAGTTAACATTTCAATGCAGTGATAGCCCTCCTCTTAATACTCTCATAACACCATGCTATAAGCAAATCTCCTTTCTGAATACTCGCATTTTTTTAGTTCAAAATCTCCTAGCTTTGAATACTAGCGCTGGTGCAAGTGAAAATTACTGAAGCTGAGCTCTTCCTGACACTTGCTTTTTTTTGGCAACTGTCTGTAAGGCAGTTTTGCTTATTATAAAGTTTCTATGATTGGAATATCCAGTAAGAATTACTAAGCTCTTCAGAAACACAAATACCATTGAAAGTCATTTAAGCATTTTATAAAAAAGAGCCCAAACAAAAAAACCACCACACTAAAAATATGTACTATCAATCAAGATCATTATGAATTAAGATATTTACAAAACAGGCTGCCAGCTTCCCAGTGCACTAACTTTCAACATTGATCATAACATTAAATAGAAACTTCCATTCCCAGTACTTTGGGCAGGAGGACTTCCTGTAGAGCTGATTAGATCCAATAGCTTGTGCGAATTCAGTCATGACTGAAAAAAGGGATATGCAGAGAGAGACTGACACCCACAAACCCAGATTTTTTCCCCTCACTGGTATTCCAAGCAAGATATTTGTAACCAAGAGTTGGGAATTGTACTTACGGAAGATGATACTGAATGAAACAAAATTCTTCTCTGAAAATACTTCAAGATGGCTGCACCCTTCTAAATAACCCCTAACATGGAAAGAGGATCAAAAAAACCCCCACCATTTGTATAGGGAGAAAAACTCTTCAGCCCATTAGCAAGACCTGGCTAAACTCACTTCTTCAGTAAGATGGTTATCATTCACACTGAAGTTCACACAGACATTTTTCACATCAACCATTTTCTAAGTAGTGAATGTGAATATTTGGTCTCAGCGGTTTTAATTGATTTTTTTATTTTTCTTTAAACAAGATTCACTGACCTATCTTCTCTTTTATCTATCATGCTATGTTGTTGCAGAGTTGTGGCAATATCATGCGGGCACATTCCAGTAGCTCGACTCATTCCTTTGATGCTGATTTGTTTCTCATGGTGGCAGTTAAGGTATTCTAATATAACACTTTTCCAGTAAGCCAAGTATGAGAGACGACCCAGATCAGACAATGGCTTTTCAGGGGATCCTGCTTGACCCTCTCTTCTAGAAAGTAAATAGCCTATAAGGAAAAGAAACAGAAAACCTTATTGAGATAACAAAATCAAGAATTTTATCTACCCCTTAAGAAAGGTGGAATTAATAGAAAGATCATCATGACTAATTATTGGCAACTCTTGCAATTTAAGAAAGTCTGTCCATGAAAGAGATTGGTTTTCATCATTACAGCATTACAGGAAAATATTAAATCCTTCTAGGAGACTAAGATCATATGAGAATCAAACATTAACCACACCCTCAACCAAACACACGCACACTCTCCTTAATCATAAGGAGAAGAGAAAAAGCCAACATGTTTCAGAACCAGTCTCATCATCATACACAATGTCATTTAGAACCACAACTTCCTGGCCTTCTGAGAAACTTTTACACCTGAGTCACATCATTGATGCCCAAGAATTTTCACAAGACTCTCAAGAGGAAGTGTAATGGGTAATATCATTTAAGTGTTTTCTCCAAGAAGACCCAGGTGACATAAATTTTTGATTAAACAGTGAATTGCATTTCAGAGGTAACATATAATTCACAAGTTGAATTACCAGAACAGTTACTTAGAAAAAATAATAATAATGTCCCTTAATGTTTAAGAAGAGTCACATAACTCCAAATCACTGTCTTCAAAATCAGTTTCCAACCAGCTATTATAAAACACAATACCTTCATTTTATAGTCTATATATATCATAAGTCCTTTTTAACCTTCTTCAGTTTTAAGAAACTTCTACCATTTAAATAAGAACACACTTGCCTGGGAGTAACCCAAGTCTCGTGTTTGCCACCATTAAAATTAATTCAGGAATAAAACCCCACAATTAATAAAATGTATCCTTTCACAGTAGTTCATCCCTCCATGATACATATTTTGCACTTTACAAACACTACCAAAACATGGGCCTTAAACACCAGGCTTATAAAATGCTTATTCCAACATATGCACTAACATCATGCTTATGGAATTACATTACTCAATGCCATTTCGAATACACCAAAATGTACAGTTCTTTTGCCTTCCAATATTCTCAAATACTTCTTGTTTACATTGGAATCCCTCCTTTTAGTCCTCAAAGATCGCTTTAACACCTATCTAGTGCAATCACATCCCATTTGCTAAATAAATCCTCCTGACTTCTTCACAAAGTTTCTTCTAACCAGGTTAGCTGTAAATTAAAATGACAGGATTATCATTCAGCTTTGAATGAAGCAGTGGCTGTTTTCTTATTTTGCTGTATGTTCTACCATATGTAAACTCTGAACACTTCTACATCTATTTTCTCAAAACACGTAAAAATCTGAAAGGCACACACACATGTATATTTGCCCAGCTTCAAAAAAGTCTTTTCTTTTTCAGGGGCAATGCAAAAGATCCACAACATAATCTGGAGTCAGATGGTCATCATACACTAACACTCAATTTGCATAAAGATGTTTACGCAGAAAAGCAGACATTCTACTACATATCAAGTGGTCAGTTAACAACACAGATACTGAAGTATGTTCCCTACCTATTAGAATGACTTATGAAAAAACTGTCAAGAGTTCTAGGAGGAATACCATCCCACATCTGCCTACTTCTACACAGCACATAGATGCCTATATAAAACCTGTCTTCATTTGCATGCTACCACTGGAAACTCACCAAGTAAATTTATTCTGTTCTACAGAAGATACACTACTTTAAAACTGAAGGAAGGTGGTTTACCATGTGAAGTTGCAGCATATTAAGTTTTTTTAGAAACAGATGATACACCTTTGTACTACATGTAACTGCTCTCAACAGGATAAACCAAACCACATTCAAAACCATGTTACATCCTTAATAGCTTGAAGGTAACAAATTTTATTACTTCCAACTGCTCAAAAGGAGACCTATAACATCTAGCCTATTCTGCATGAGTTTAGGCACAACTTCACCAGTACCTAGAAAGAATTTTGAAATAGCTTTTCCACAACACATAGAGATAAGTTTTATACTAAGACATTGTTGCAAAACTGCAGCCGCACAAGTAGTGAAAGAAGTCTCAACACCGGAAAACAGAGGGAGAATAACCTGCATTTTAAAAACAAATTCACAAGAACTTGCAGCAGCTTTGAGTAACTTTACCGTTTAAGCTTCCAGATTCACACTGAAGAAAACCTGCACACAAATACAAAGTGTTTGTAAGCTGTTTGCAAGACCTGCATTTCATTCTTGTATTTCATTATACTTTAAAATTACTTTGACAAGAACTTTCTTTCGCTGCTTCCATTTTCCTCATGTGTTAACAGGGCTGTAACTATACTTTCTTTGTAAGTATCATACGAGGCTTACTAAGAAACCAGTACCAGAGTTTGAATCATTGGTTAAGCAACCACAAGTAGCTTTATAGTTCTATTAGTATGTCCCTGCTCAGTACACCTTACCAAACACAGGGAACTTTGAGACTAGTTTCTTAGTAGAAATCTTCTCATATTTTTACCCTGCATTAAAGCAAGGACACTTAACCTGCATGGCAGTAACATTTGTCTGTATTCTTCAACTGTTCTACAATGTACCTACACTTATGCAAGATACATTCTATAGGATCAAAAATATAAAAAAGAAGTAACAGTCTCAGTTACATGTAGCCAGCACTGAATGGAAAGTTTCTCTTAAAAGAGATTCTGTGATTTGAATAACATCCATTAAACTTACCAAAGAGACGACAAATAAAATTGATATAAGTTGCAGGTAAATAAAAATCACTAATCTTGGTTTCTTGTGTATCTATCCTGAAGCAGCTGAAATGAGTACAATACGTCCCTGTTAAACACATACCCCTAGCGTCATTGTGTCTACCTAAGTAATGGATAGCCACAAGGTGGAAACTTAGAAGAACGTTCTTAAACTATAAACCCTGATATCAGACCACGAACAACAGCAACATTCGAAGGACAAACCACCCCCCACCCAGCCCTCAAGAGTAAACAAGTCAAACTATAAGTTAGACACACACAAAATAAATTAAAAACAGAAAAGAAACAAGAAAAAAAACCCTAAAGTGCCAACAACAAAAACACTATGAATGATTTTTATTTCTTGCATTATCTCCAGACTTCACAGAGAAGCAACATGCCAGATGCAATTTACAGCCCTTGATTTTTGTCATGCAAACCTCCCCCCAAACCACTAAGGTTTTATCACACTCAAAATTTAAAACTATTAGAAGAAGTTCAACCCAAGAACTGTGTACGATGCATATATTTTATGCCTCCAATAAAAATTTAGGAGATAATCAGACACTAAAACATAAAGAGATTAACTTGAGCAGTATCTTGCAATTTCAATCTACATCATCCCTACTATGTTACTTCCCTGAAATAACTGCAGCACGGTCCACAATGCCATAGCTCACATGAACAGTTACATGACAACAACGCACTTGCATGAAAATGAAAACTTGACTACATGTGTGCAGTTCTGGTGTCCTCAACATAAAAAGGACATGCAACTGTTGGAACAAGACCAAAGGAGGACCATGAGGATGATCAGGGGATCGGAGCAGCTCCCGTATGAAGACGGGCTGAGAAAGTTGGGGCTGTTGAGCCTGGAGAAGAGAAGGCTGTGTGGAGACCTCATAGCAGCCTTCCAGTATCTGAAGGGGGCCTATAGGGATGCTGGGGAGGGACTCTTCATTAGGGACTGCAGTGACAGGACAACGGGTAACAGGTTCAAACTTAAACAGGGGAAGTTTAGACTGGATATAGGGAAGAAATTCTTTACTTACTGTGAGGGTGGTGAGGCACTGGAATGGGTTCCCCAAGGAAGTTGTGAATGCCCCATCCCTGGTGGTGTTCAAGGCCAGGTTGGACATAGCCTTGGGTTTTATGGTTTAGTGGGAGGTGTCCCTGTCCATGGCAGGGGGGGTGGAACTAGATGATCTTAAGGTCCTTTCCAACCCTAACTACTCTATGATTCTATTCTATAATTCTATGATCTGTGTCAGTCTCCAGAAACTTTGTTAATTATTGGTATCTTTATGTTCAGTTCTGTCTCTTAAAACAAACCAAACAGCATGAGATCAGAGGTCTGTCTTCATAGTACCCTATTCTCCCAGTGGCCAACAAAAAAGAAAAAATATCCACGGGATAGACTAGGACAGGAAACCATCTTGTGACACTCAAATGTCAACAGAATTAGTCTTGCTCTGGCCAAATAAATGGAACCCACCAGATGTGTATCATCCTCAGATCCTTTGGCATTTTGTAAGTTTGGTATGACTTGGTAATTACGTATCACTGTCTTCTACAGGCTGCAGAGTTTACCTTCCTCCTCCGTTCACTGCATTACCTATGTGCTCGCTAGTACGAGCCTTTATTGTCATGTCCACTTAATACACCTGGTGCTGATGTGAGATGAACTTGTACCTCCCTAGCTCTCTTCTGAAAATCTAAAAATCAGCACCATATCAGCCCCTTTTCAGTTCTGTGGCATGAAAGCAGTTTCATACATACATGTTATAAACTTCCATAAGAAGGAATTCTTTTAAGTCCCCAAATCCCCAAGACACATCCTTCTTTCCTTACCTTACATACTTCTAAATTTCACTACCTTAGCTTTCTAACTTTAAGCATAAATCACACCAGTTTTAAATATGGTGGATATAATCTAGTTTTGAGGCAGCTGAACAGAATTCTATTATCTACTGAAGAATTAAAACCAAGTCCTTTTTCTTTGAACTTCGTAACAAAGGCAGCCCTCAAAGCTCTAAGATGTCAGAGATGGTGATGACATAGAGGCCACTGGCATAGGAAAAAGGAGGCAATAAAGACTAAATAACTGAACAGGTATACTGAGAAAAATCAAGTGAACAAACTATAATTGACAGAAAGAAGTCAGATGAAGTTTGAAGACATTCTTTAAGGACTCACCTGCAACATGTGTGCTCCCTATACATGCTTTGTATTTTATAGCAATGAACACATCAATTTATTATTTAATTTCTGATGAACAGTCAAAGAAAAGAGTTCTAGGTAAAAACAAGTTCCATTTCTTTAAGTTTGTTTAAGACTGACTACAATCATTATAAAGCCATCAGACTTTCAAGTCAGTCAAGTAACTTAGCCTGATTCAAGTAAGCCACAAAACCAAAACTCCCACTCTTGTCTTCCCTTCCCCCCAGCCCATTTGTGAACTGGATGTAGGTGTCTGAATTACATTTGGCTGTATGCATGCGAGAGAGCATGGCTGCACTGGGGCTCAGTTACACTGTGGCATGCATCCTGCTCAGAATTAAACGAACACTTCCATTAGTGGTTTCCTCTTCACCTGAGAAACAGGAGAACTTAGCCAATATAAAGGTTTTTGATGTAATTATATTTACTATTCTTATTAAAAAAAAACCCAAACTGAAATAATCCTAGAAATGCTGTATTTTATATTAAATGCAAAGATTACTTTGTTCAGCTTGAGTAATCAATAATCAGTTGGCACCCACACTTTTAAAAATAAAGAACTGTAGCAGATTAAGTTCTAAGAAGGTTAAAATGAGGGCTGTATTTGGCTTGTTACGTATATTTGTCCTTTTTTTATGAGATTTATCACTACAACTCTTGCCATCTCCACTGGCCTATATAATCATACATTTTACTGAAAATTCAACACAGCAACACAGCCAGAATACAATCCACCCACAGCCTCCTGAGGCAGTTTCAAACCAATCTACTCTGAAAGATGCCAGCAGCTGAACCTAGTATTATCTGTGTTCCACTATCTGTATTTGACAGATCAACCTCACCACACACTGCACCACAAGCAACAGACACTGGGCTAATCTAACCCAACTACTCCACTCCCTGAACTTCACTGCTTACAGGTAGGCAGGTTCTTTGAGAAAAGTGCCACAAAGGCACTTCATTCTTGTGAGGCCATCATGTATGATGTTTAACTATTGTACTGAAAATTGACTGCGTTGTCTTCAGCAGAAACAGACAAACAGCAAAAATGTGCCTGAACGGCAAATGAGAGTACTGAATCTCTCTGAATCCAATCTGTGCTTGGACAAGTACTTCCAGATATTCCAGTTTGTTTCTCCTATGCTGCTAGCAACAGATTCATGTATTTTTCACTTATGCACATTAAAAATTAAAACAGAGTCTTCACAGCGGACCCTGAGTGTAGGGATTCCCGAGTTCTATGTTTCAGCTAGGACAGATATTTTTGTTAGCTACAAAAAGCTGGAAGTTTACACTGAAAAGTTTAAAAGAAATTTATCAAAGAGTCTGTGATCTAAGAAACAGTTTCATGTATTAATCACAAAAGCACTGGAGACAAAATATAGTTCTGATCCTGTTCAAGAAATCTGGTTTAATATAACTGTCTAGAAAATCAGTAACATCTCTCCAAATAAGTCACAAATACTATTGAAGAATGTCTGTTATGTTCCTGTAACAGACACAGAACTCAAAAACCCCAAAAAGACAAGTATCTTAAAACCAGGGTGCATCCGTATTCTAGAGTTCCTGTCTTAGATCACCCTAGCTGCTCCAGAGAAGACAGCTCTTCAATTCTGCAATTCAAACTTTGATCTTCACTTTTTGTTTTTAATCATCTACAGAGGAGATTGGATTTTACCTTAAAGAAAGGCTGCAGACAAATGCAGAGTTTTTGTTGTTCTTTTCTTGTGAGTTAGTTTTGTGTTTTGTTTTTTTTTTTTTTTTTCAAAAACAGAACCACACCAGTGATGTTTTAATGCAAGAAAAGACATATAGCTTTATTTTATAGCAAATACTGACTATAGAAAAATACTTACATTGTCTGAATCCTATCTATTCACAGAATTCTTAATAAACAGAACACACAAAGCTCTCACAGGAGCAACTCTCACAGAGCACAAGAATTGTACAGAAAATGCAATGTGGCAGAGGTCCCTAGATAATAACAGTCTTTCGGCAGTAACCCTACCGCTATAACCTACGGGACTCTGAAGAAGAGTGGACTTGGCAAGTAAGAAATCCTTTTCTGTTCAACAGGGTTTCATCAAGACAGTATCCCCTTGTGCTTTTTAGGCTACCACTTTCCATGCTTTCTAGTACAACTTGCTTGATCATCATAATGGCGTCTTGCTTCAAGGAGGAAAATCTCTACCGTGAATCTTTATTTGTATGTAAGAAAAGACTCTTCACCTTTGTAAAATAGAAAGGACTGAAATTTAAATATCATTGCAATAGCATTAATTTATTGCTTATGTATTAAAATACCCAAGAAACAGATGACACTTGTTATCGCATCTGAATTATCTTCCAATAAGTTTTAAGCCCAAAATGTCAGACAGTATGCTTGTATTAGGCAATGACTGGGAACCAGGGTGGAGAATAAACCATATGAAGGATCAATTTCAACTTTATTAAACTTGGCTTCCAAAATCAAGTTACTTTTGCCACTGCTATTCTCCTCACAGCAAAGGCAAACAATGTTTCCAAACTTGCTCAAGCCTTACCTGCATAGAAAGCCCATTTTAAAAACAGGTTTCAACTGACAAGAAGGAAAACATAGCTTAGAGTAACTGTCAGGTTGTTAGCTCTCAAGAGTCCCAAAACTGCTACTGAGTTGCTACAACATACAGCATGTCATAATAAGGTAAACTATCACCAACTTCCATATGCCTACAAGACTTATCATCTGTATTTACTGGTATTCAGCAGCTGAGTAGTAAATGGCTTAACTGCCTGCGAATGAAGGACAAGACAGACATCAAAGACAGAAGCAATGTTGCCATTCAAGGGACATGCCTGCTCTCCAGCCACGCACTAAGGCCACTGCAATCAAATTAATCTGAACAGCTATACAGAATTGCCATCAATGCGTAACTGAACCCCATTGTATCTTTCTGGACCTATTAGTTTTACCAACAACAGTACTAAAGCACTGATCATATACATAAGCTTGAAGAAAGCTGCCAGCGTTGAGTACATCACCAAGTTCCAGTTCAAAACGTGCCTGTGCAATACAGCACTGAAATAACAGCTTGCCGATAGCTCCTCACTTGAAAACTTCAAGTTTACTTTCAAAGTAATTTCTCCTACCATGAGCTAATCTAATGCTCACAGGAAAAGTTTCAGGTTTTCTATTGTTATTAAAAAGTGAAAAAAAAGTTTAAACAAGTATGGGACTCCATGAATTGTTAAGACAGACAATTATAAGGATCTTCGAGAGGCAAATATGTCTCCTGTTATTTAAGTTTCATCTTGGAAAGCACTTCTATGATATTGTAACCAGACAAAGGCTGGGGGAAGTTCAACACTTGAGGTGGTTTTGTTTGGTTTTTTGTAGTAAAATTGTCGTTGCATTTTTGTCAATTTTAAACACTATTTTCCTATCAGGAAGTACTGCACCTAGTATGAATATGCCTTCTAAGCTATATATGCTCACAGCTGTTTAAATAACAGATGACAAACTCAGAAAGTATTTCAATTAATCACTTAATCCAGAGTAATTGCATGATAAATAGGAACATTTGGAACTCAAATACATGGTGCACTTCTGTACCAGTTATACAGGCTAACTGCACTGCAGTAATACATGCAATTAAGCATTTGGATCATATTGGTTATTCTCCTCATGTTACGCATTTCAGCAGTCTCCAAGGAAGTCCACTGATCTAGTTTACCTGACAGTAAAGGCAAATCAAAAATTAACCAGAGCTGCTGGAGGGCAGCAAAAGGATCACAACAGTGTACTGATGTCTCATAAAAAGTAGTCAAACAAGAGCAGGTTTTAGTCTACTGGTCTTTCCTCAATTTTAGACTAAATGTAGCCTTCACAGCAGAATTCCATTGAGAAACACACACCTTACATTAGAAAAATTAGAAGATAATGCTATGCTAGCACTCAGGCCTTCAGTCTGATTCATAAGAATAATAACTTTTACTCACATATTTTGTCATTTAAACCTGTCAATCTCAGGCTCAGTTATCCATGCACATCACAACCACACATATAAATGTTTACATACACTTCTACACATAGCAACAGTATCCCAACACCACTGAAGTAACTCTCAGACAGAAGACAGAATCAAGTTACTTATGAAAGCTTTCCAGATACACACTTGTAAGATGCCAATGTACTGTTGAAACCCTTAGCAAACAAGACAGCTGCAACAAAAAAGAAATCAAACTACTGCCCCAAGTTGGAAACAGCTTGAGATCGTGTTCTCAGAGGCCCTAGTCATAAAATTTAGCATTTCCGAAAGTCATATGCAATAGATTGTGCTCAAAAGATTGCCCTTAGGTAACCAGCACTGTTTAACTCAGATTTATATTTTGTTAATACCTGTGTCATAATAAAAACGTATTAGCGAGAATCTAGCCAGAACAAAAGAAGCAACCAGTAAACTGCTTCTCCATGACAAGTTCAGAGTTCTTCTTGGTCTCTTTAAGGGCCCGGTCCCACAAATCAATTGCCAGAGTTGGACAGACAGAATCAAGTACTTATGCATTAAATTTTGTTTTGTCTGAAGCATTACACACTAAACTAAGTCCCTTAATATGGAAAGAACTTGTTAAGTTTTCATGCAATGTTTTGTATCAAGCCAGAGATATGAAATAACAGCAAGTGCCAGTAACTTTTTATAATACACCAGTATCTAAAGTGAAGATTTCCTTCAAACCAGCAGGTCAAGTCATCCTAAGAGACTTCCTTTCATCTTACGAAACACCAAATACTTTGTTATGAAACCATATGAACAAGTTGCAAAGACACAGGTTCAAAAGGGTAGTTAGAAAAATCAAAACAGCTGAGTATTCAGAGAGGACAGCTCAATGCAGTTGGGTCAACTCAGCATTCCAAGTTCAAAGGTATGACCATGAGTGGAAGGCAGAAATAGCTAAGGTTAAAATGTGAGCTTATTAAGATTCCTAAAACGGTAATTCACGTTACCATTTTCTCTGTGACTATTCTGTGTGCCTCGGAACTGTTCTTAGCTATGTCAACGGGAAGAAGGTCAAAGATAGAGGACCTGAAATAGGTGTTAGTACCCTTTTGAAAGCACTTTTGAGGCAACTTCAAAGGACCTCAATGCCAAGATCCACACAAACACTATAAAAAAAAAAAGGAAGACTAGCTGTAACTTGAGATGCTTAGGATCAGCGAACAACCCGCTACATTCTCTTTTCTTCTTTGTCTGTTTAAAGAAAAGCTTTCTTTGTGATGAACAGAGTAAGGCAAAGATTGTCTCATTATTGTTACAAGAAATAATGCCGGCTCTCATTCCTCTCCACATCCTCAAGTAAACTCAACACAGGGGGCCCAAAACCTTTAGTTCCTTTATAGAAAGCTTCACAGAAGAGGTTAGGACTAAACAAATACCCTTCATGAAGGGAAGGAAAGGTAAAGATGACTGCATTACAGTCAGACCAACAAAAGGCACTCTTTGAGTGAATTAATTGGCTAACACTTATTTTACCTGTGCCAGATGCCAGTAAACCCCCTTGAGTGGAGATTCTGTGTACAAAGTGGACTACTTATGAACGGAGTGAAGGCATAAGCAAGAGAAAAGGACTTCAAGTACCCTTGCATGCGCAGAGGGCATCAGTTCTGACTACCAGTTCAATGAATACATTTGTCAGTAGGTTAAGTAGCTTAGAAAAGTCATTTGCAAGGCTCAATTGTTCTTGATTTTACAAGCAATATTTGAAGTTATTATCTAAAATTGCATTTTTTAATTATTAAATGACACTGAATAGTAAATTGTTTATACAACCATAGCTGTTAAATGGATGAATTTAAGAAATTCCATTACCTTCCCATGTTTAGTGTTGACAGCACATGAATACTGCTGCTAAAAATATATCAAATGTGCACATTAGAAAGCACTACCTGTTTTCCTTCTTACCAGCTTTATGTACTACTAGAACACTCAACTGACAAGACAGGAAGATGGACTGAGGAGGCTATGCCTAATATAAAGAACAAACTAAATATGCCCAGAACCGTCAAATGGCACTGAGGCCAACTAGCACAGACAAATGGCATAAATACCTTTAAGCTCCAACTCGCAGCTGGATGTTAACCTGGTGGTTGACGCAACTCCCCCAGACTCACAGCTCAGGAAAATTATTACCACACTTGGAAAGTGATAGATGCCCTGGACCAAAACTGTATCAGGGATGGATGTGACTGCTTTAGAGTAGATAACCAAGTTCCAGAACCCAAGAGCTTTTTCTACCATTGTTTTATTCATACCTACGAAAGACAGCATATTAGTATGAAAGAAGGCAAACAAAAGCAAAATAGGAAGTCACTATGGGGAAGTCAAAAGGCACATCTAGAAAAATCTCTGCAAATACTGTATTTGCTCAGCTAAGTGGTCACGACATACAGAGTCTGTAAGACAGTAGGAGATGTGAACTGCATTTGTTTTACGTGAGCAGCAAAATATCTCTGCTGCTTATTTGCTGCACTAAAGCATGCTGTAGTACAAGGAATTAACCAAGATTTAGAAGAAGGAACTAACAGATGAAGGCAGTTATTCGGGAAACTTAGTGATAGCTGGCTAGCCAGCAGATACAGAAACTGCATAACAAAGAAAGTGCACATTACCAACCAAGCACCAAACACAAAAATCCATCTACCACACACATTACAAAAAAGCTAAGCCAAAGACACAGCAACCTGCTAAATATCTAGTGTTAAACAAAACAGCAGTAAACAAGCAAAAAACCCAATAGTTTTGTTTTGTGGATTTTTTTTACAAGGTGCATGACACAAGTGATGGCACTGGCAAAAACTGACATCCATTAAGAAACCCACAAGGTTATCTCACTGAGGTGATATGTTTCACTGTGCCTCAACAGGACAACAGGCTACAAAACACCCACTCTGTCCACTAACTTGCTGCAACAGAACTACACTCTGAAGTCAAAACTAGCAATTTCTGATCATTAAATATGCACTACTTAATTAAAATCTGTTTTCAGTCATCAGTTCTCAGCAGATGGTTTCTGTTCGCTAATGCCCTATAAAGACAGCTTTGTCCAACATTTGCTTTCATTGTTACCATGTTTGGCCTTGCCTTTTAGCTGTTTTCAATGCTATCTGAAATGAAGATGCTCTTCAGTTAAAAGTCTTAGCTTCTCTATCTGAAGTGACATGCTTGCTTTTTTTGCGGTTCTGATAAATACATGGTGTCTCCAAGCTATATAAAAGCAAAGCCAAGAATTCCCAAGAGGCTGATTTTCTTGGAATAATCTTAAGTCAACAAAGCTTGATTCAAAATCCATCTTTATTCCCCCCTCATCTAAATCTCAGCTTGACAGAATGCTCCTTATTAGTTATTTAGGAAAGGCCAAACTCATGCCTTCAGGTCAGCAACATAATCAATCACCAAGAACAGAAAGTAAAATAAGCAGCAGCATTCAGGCTCCCTCACAAATCCACAGCTCTCACAGACACTTTCAACTCCCTCTTAAAGAAAAAAGAAAAGAAAGAAGGCAGGTAATTCAACCTTCCATTTGGACACAATACATCGGGAAACACACCAACAAAAAAGACCAGAAGATTGACCTAGTCAGTAAAAAAACCACCCAAAACCAACCAACCCACAATGACTCAAACAGGGGCCACCAAAGGCAATAAATGACATAAACCTCTTTTATACTGATCTTTAAATTCATGGTGTTGACTTCGTTAAGTGTAGTTTGAGAATATATTTTTCCAATATATCCTATTTAAAACTAGGCTGTTTCTCCCCACCCTCAGCCTCTTATTCTCTCTGTTGTTCACCACACACACCCTCAGCAATAACAAAATTGTTCTTTCAGGTCTGTAATGTGAGACAGGGAATGCTGAAATGCTCTTGGCTAAGATAAATCTCATCTTTATAAAAATAAATTACAAAAATAGCTTCCCACTTCATCCCCATCTCAACCCTGTTTACAGACCATAGCAAAGTATAACTGTAAACAACTTTTTTTGGAAGTGTGTTTATTCCTAGATTAAATTTCTACCATATTTCAGTATTTGTCTCAGCAAACTGTAAAACACCTTAACACCACAACTTGGAAAAGACCAGTGTAAGGACTATTCACGAAAGAGTTCATTATTCCACAAACTCCAAAGTTTTTCAAATATTATTTCTACTTGTCATCCATATTTGATTAAAGTACTCACACACTGAAAGAAAATCCTTCTGATATTCTTATTTTCACACCCTCCCCTCCCCCCCAATATTACTTTCTGGCAAATTCATTATTTTTCATGACCAGATTAAGGTATTTAGACTATCAATTCTACATAAACACATACCAAAATAGTATATCCAATCACCTGCAGCTCAGTGCAGCTCAGGTCCAGCTCTGAACAGCAGTCAGCTCAGAACTGGTTCCCAGTAGTTCCATTAGCATACCAAAACTTACATGCCATACATGTGAAATAAACACCTTCGATCACTCCTAACGCATTTCCTCCATCTTTACAGCATCCACCTCCCCCGCCACCAGTCTACTTTCATTTTTTCAGGAGCTGATTTATGAATTAGTACAAAGAACACAAGTTCTTCTCAGCTCAACGTCTGTGTCTTGCCTCCAGCTGAATACAATTCTAAATCAGTTATCTTCCTTCCCCTCCACCTTTTAATACAAGGTAAGTCTACAGAGGTACTTAATGCAAGCCAAGGCTACACAGCAAAAAAATTGTGTGAATTCATTGCAACGAAGAAGAGAATGATATATCTTTTCATCAACTTCTGTCTTCTTTGGCCCTTTTAGCATTTCTGCTAAATAGTCCATCATTGCTTCTATGTTCAAGTATTCTTTAAAGAAGCAGCAATACCATTTCTATACTGTAATGGCTTGCTCATTTGCCTCATTCCAACTTCCTACCAAAAATGAAAGCCTTTCAGGAAACAAAATGAGTCACCTTTTCCAGGGCTCTTCCTTCACTAATACTTTTTCAGAGTCACTTTAAAAACCTCAGGCAGCATTTTTAGTCTATTCCATTACTTAACTGCAACATGTTTATTGTATTTAAAATAAGTTACTCATCTTCAAAACAGGGATGACATTTTCTCAAATTATACTATCAACTATCAACCATATGTTGCCCTAAATGACAGCCCACATGTTAGTCCATTACCCGTGTTTTGTTCAACTTGATTTTTTTGGATGACTGCACAAACATAGTGCTTGACAAAAAGTCCTTGCTTTCTGGTTTTCAGAGAGGAGTAACCTATTTGCTCTTAAAGCACAAAGCCTAGAAACACCGTGACAGGAATCAGATGTAAGAGTTATGAAATCAACCTTACGGCACAGCAACATTTCCACATCTTCTTAATATACCAAAGCAGCACAAAGCCAGCACTGAAGGCAGAACTAGAACAGCAGCTCACTGTCCAAGGTGCAACTAGCTATGGAAAGCTCAACCCTGACTACTTCTGAAGACACTACAAAAACCCAAGACACAATCGATTAGGTTGTAAAAGACCTTTAAGATCATCAAGTCTAACCACTACCCCAGGACTGCCAAGTCCATTGCTAAACCATGTCACTAAGGGCCTCATCTACACCATTTGTGAACACTTCCAGGGTCAGCCTGGGCAGCCTGTTCCAATGCCTGCCACCCTTTTGGTGAAGAAATTTTTCCTGATGTCCAGCCTAAACATTCCCTGGTGCAGCTTGAGGATGTCTCTTCTTGTCCTATAGTCCACACTAATGGACACAAGTGAAAAAACTAGGCCCAAAATTGTCTAGAAGAAATTCTTACTTTCAATCAAAAATACTCTTCTGTCTGTATCAGAAAATGGAGTTTTAAAGTACTGAAACCATGAGGAAGTTTGAAATAATTAGTTGAGCCTATAAAAGAAAACGCTGCTTGAATAAAGCATATACAGAAATAAACAGTTTCATTTTTGAACAATATTCAGCTCTTTTGTTCAGGCTTAGCAGAAACCAAACCTCTTCCCTTTCACAGCAAATCTGATTTTACAGGCTAGACCAGCTCTTTACCAAACTTGTAGTGAAACAAAATTGCACAAAAGACCAGAAGAAAATCTTATACACTTTGCAGTCTCCTCACACTGTGCTTGAAAAGACTATCCTATGACTTCATGCAATGCATTTTTCTTTTTCAGCTCGTTTCAAAACTGTCTCAAAACCACTAGCAAGAAGAAAAAAAAAAACCAAAACACTGTCCTCATTCTTATAAATACAGGTTTACGTTACACATGCTTGTGGGCCAGGTTTCGCGCCTGAAGTAATTCTCTGGACTCAATCCAATATGCTTACCACTTCTGCATAACTGAGCTCTAAGCAATCAAGATATTCCATGTTTCCATAGACAGATGCAGATGTTCTGAAACAAGTGCAAACTGGAGAGAATTCAAGAAAGCACTTTATAAAGGTATCCATACTTAGTTCACCTATTCACTACCCCATCACTGTCCCTTACTTCTCAATGACAGTGCATACAGGATTACATCTGTCCTTATTTCCCACCCATTTTTAGCACAGAATATTTCACCAGTACAGCTTTTGCACACAAAAGCCCCTAAATCATTGTGTGTGGACAAGTGATTGTCAGAATTTGCAGTGCAGAAGACAGGACGAGAACTGAGATAAACAGGCTTCAACTCCATCTTCAATCAAGTTCTTCAAAGCTGTAAATGGCAAATAAACAGTCCACCCCACCAAACCTTGTTCACAGGCCTTTGCTGAGAAACTTTCTATTGAGGAGCCATGTAGGCTAATAAATGCTGTCATGAACCTAACTGAGCAAGAAAGTGTATCTCTTTCTCAGTTACCAAGCTATAAATATTGGTATCAATTGCTCTGGTGCTTACTCATAAAAAGCATTTAGAAGGAAAGACATAAGTTTTTATTAACAGTTTACTGGTAGAAACAATTTTTACTCCTCTCATCTGGTGGAAACTTGCCTTTCCTGGTGTTATACATTAGCTGCCACACAAATGCTGTTACTGCTGGTACTCTACTGCTTCTGCACATTTGAACTTGGCAGACTTACTCACCTGTTTGGAAAAAATACTTGATCAAGAAACAGACACTGGATGTGGGGAAAGGAGCAATTAAGTTCATGTATCAGAGCCCCTTTTCCTAAAACAGGATACAACTTTGATTCTTCCACTGCCAGTCTTCAGTTTCCTTCCCCTATCATAGTCTTCTCACAAAAGAACCATTAAAAGTTGCACACATTAATGACACAAAAGGTCAAAAAGTCAGCACCCACTTTCCCAAATATACAGACAAGTGAAATGAAAGAACCCCACAAACCCAAACCAAAGAGCATGTTTATCCCCAATAGAATCCCAGCATCCTTATAAGCAGGTTTCCTCTCTAGAGCAGGAATAAATATTTCATAATGAACAGATGAACCAAATTAAAAGAAGATATTCTGAAGGCAGGAAGAAACTGCTACAATCAATTGGACCAGAAACACCCTCAAGGTACATAACAAAAGGTTATCAAGAACTTTGCTCCTCAGGATTAAACCCAGTTGTCAGTGTGACGCAAATAAACTATCAACCAACATATGGGCCAGCACAGTTAGAAATGTTTATCCTAATACTGCCACATGCATTTTTTTCTGCCAACTGCTGCTAGGTCTCCAGCACAGAATTTGCAATTCAGTAAGCAGGAATACGGGACCATGACGAGGTGAGCTTTGTAAGGAAATGTGAATCAAAAGATTACTTTAAAATTACAGGAAAATAAGAAGGATGCAGTATTTCATTTCAGTAATATTGAACTTTATTAAATATGCCAAATAAAGAAACACTAATTTTTT
Organism: Psilopsiagon aymara; assembly: GCA_024733675.1. Lineage (NCBI taxonomy): Eukaryota > Metazoa > Chordata > Aves > Psittaciformes > Psittacidae > Psilopsiagon > Psilopsiagon aymara. The sequence goes on along the minus strand of JANRGW010036838.1, from coordinate 56,543 downwards.
GGCACTGCAGCCTAATTAATAGAAAGTGTATGAAGATTCTAGGATGTGCAGGAGCTCAAATCAAGAAAGTCAAGAGAAACTTGTTGTAAAGAGAAGCTGCTAAAGCTTATAAAAGAAGTGGGACTGCACAGACTGAAGCAGTTACTACACTTAAGCTTTTGCACTGTTAAAACCACAACAGCAATGCAAGCTGCACTGACAGAGGACATGCAAAGACTCACCCAAATGCATGTACATATAATCCCTCTGACAGGAATGATACCTGCGTATCACCACAAATGGACATGAGTGAAACAAACCTAGAATGGGATCTTACACAACAAGAGCCTGCTCTCCGGTTTGTTTCTGGATCAACTTAAGCTGGAGTCTACTTGCCTTACCTTTAATTTACAACAAATACAAAAGATTAATGCAGAAATCAATTATTCTCTCTCAGGTACAACGCTGCAATCACAATCCAGTAAATCTCACAGAGTACACGAACAACAAGGAAATGAAAAGAAACCAAAAAGCCCAAACCCAGAAGTTTGGCAAGAATTTTAAGTCCTGTAAAAAGGAGAAAGTTATAAATGTAACAAGAAAATTAAGACCCTATTCCTTTTCAGGAAATGCTTCTGTACATATGCGAACATTCAGAACTAAACTTTTCTTCATTTTTAACAGCCTGACATGTTTCTATCACAGCCAAAACCTGTGACTTACCTACCAAAAAAAAAAAACCCAACCCAAGCTCAAAGAAATAAACCAACAAAAAAAACTCCAAAACAAAACAAAGACTCAAACCAACAAACCATCAAAATCCCTCCACCATCTTACCAGACTTTAAAAAGCAGAACAGATACAGGCACATATATTGCGTTTTTAAAAACAACATTTCTGTTTAAATGACTAATGACATACAGAAAACTACACAATTTTTTCTGAAGATTATCATACTAGAGAACGCCAACATTTTACAGCTTTCTTCTTGCAAAAGTTAAAGTACTCTTCCTAAAAATCATTTTTCCATGAGATTATAGATTCCTGAAGTGATGGACAGACAGAATTTACACAAAGCTTTATGCTGGTGATTACAGAATAAGATACAGCAGTAGTATATTTTTTTATTTGAAATACAGATAAATTCAAGTGTGAGTAAAGAGTAAAAAATTACAAAATATCAATGGTCAGAGAACCAATACTATTTTTCTTTTAACAAAACAATGTATTTTCCCTTGCAAGTTATAAGATGACCACACAGACTCATCTGTAAAGTTAAATTAGTTCAGGACAAAATAATGCATCACAAAGTGAGCAAAAAAAATGCATTTCACTTACCAAAAAAGCAGCAAATTCTGTACCACAAACTACATTCTCACTAGACTGCTGACATAGCAGAAACTGTATAGTGGCTTAAGGCTGTGTTCTCTCCAGCCTTTCTGTCAAGTGTCTAGATATATTCCAAGTAATGTGAGCAGTCAACTACTTGCACACAGCTCTTGAGACTTTCATTTTTGTGGTTCATAACTATAATTTTCAGAAAATTACGTGTTCAGTTACATTTTTATTATTTTAGTCTAAAAACTGTTCTGCTTACTGTTATAAACCAGACAAGTGCCAGTGACTGCTTCACAGAATTCAAAACAGTGAACTTTAGATGCGCTACTTGCATACCAAATGAAGACTTAATGTTCAGAGCATAAAATTTATCTTCCAATAACTTTATGAGAACATGACAATCTAGATAATGTTACTGGCAAAAAACTTTTTAAGCTATAGAATCACAGAATCATAGAATAGTTAGGGTTGGAAAGGACCTTAAGATCATCAAGTTCCAACCCCCCCTTCCTGCCATGGGCAGGGACACCTCCCACTACACCGTGCCTCCCAAGGCTCTGTCCAACCTGGCCTTGAACACCGCCAGCAATGGAGCGTTCACAACTTCCTTGGGCAACCCATTCCATGGCCTCATCACCCTTACAGTAAACAATTTCTTCCCTATATCCAACCTAAACTTCCTCTGTTTAAGTTTGAAGCCGTTACCCCTTGTCCTACCACTACAGTCCCTAATGAAGAGTTCCTCCCCACCATCCCTATAGGCCCCCTTCAGATATTGGAAGGCTGCTATGAGGTCTCCATGCAGCCTTCTCTTCTCC